>CATIWF010132752.1:0-104455 GCA_949630135.1 Balakata baccata
ATTTTTTGAAGATTATTGTTATAATTTATTTCTATATATATATATATATATATATAGAAATAAATTATAACAATAATCTTCAAAAAATTGATAATGATCAATTATTTAAACTAAATCGAGTGATCGTATATATATATATATACTATTTTAATTTTATTTAATTGAACGAAAAAATAATAAATTAAAATGGATATTTAGAGTGAAGTAGATGAATAAATTAAAAGTACAGTATTAGATATATAATGATATTAATCCAATGGGAGAATAAGGAGTGGAGGTAAGAAGAGAATTGAGAAAAGTGCCAAATTAAATAGGGCAGTACCTTGATAGCAATAAAAAATGTAGAAATAAGGCGTGGATAATTTACATGGATGGCATTTGGACTCTGATGCAGAGTATTTGCCCATTTCCCATGCATTCATTGGAAATTTGCACAACCCCTTATCTCTCACACAATAGTATTACTATCTTCCTTTCTAAAAAAAAAAAAAATTAAACACTTTGCAACCGTTCTCGAAGATCTTCCAAACTAACTAAAAGAAGTTGGAGAAGGCATGTACATTATTAATCAATCATATTATGTCACAAATGCTTTGGCATTTACATGATAATGAATGAAAAAATTGGTTAATACATTTCACAGAGGAGAAAATTACAGGATACAAAAAGCAGAAGGCAGGTTACAAAACAAATCAGAAAATCAAAAACTTACAGCAAAGAAAAGAAAAAAAATGAATCATTAGTTTCTTCATTCTCAGACATTAGTGGTATTGTAGGATACTTTAAGAATTACTGCCAATGGAATGTTGAGAACATGCCCTTGATTTCCAAAAAGTCCAATCCTTCCAAAGCTGACAACAGAGTTGTTCATCGTGGCTTTGAAAGTTATATTCAGGACTTGCTTCTCCCCGCTATCAATCGAGAAGTGTGTTGGCGCCACCTTTACAGACACTCCATAAGGAGCACTCCACCCCACACTGTATCTTTCCTTCCCTGCAATGTTAGTTACTATTCTTTGAACTGTTCTAGACTGATCTAACTTTGAAATTGTGATTGAGGGCAAGTTCAGGTTAACACCATCGATTGTTGAATTATAACTCCAACAATTTTGTCCTGTATAATTGAAGACCACAGGACCAGATCCATTAATGCCACACAGAAATGACATATAGTCGTCGTAACCTGAAAAACAAAGGATATAGCTGAAGCTAAAATAAAATATATCGAGTTGATGAGCAACTTAATGGACTACAAGAAGAGGATTGAGAATTAAAAAAGGAATCTTTTAGCTCTTAATTTTGTCTTCGTCAATTTTTTTTGCTCACATTCTAAGCCCTCACACCAAGCATCACTAGAACTTGCATTCCGGTGAAATCGTGTCAAGCATTCACATCATATCAAAGGAATTTATTTAACAAAAAATCAGCATTCTCATCATTAAATTCCCACTAGTAGCTAAATTCCTACGATAAATAAGTATATATGATTCATGAAAAAAGATATCCTGTAGAAAGAAGACGTGGGCAATAAATTCAGAATGACTTACCAGAATATAAAATCAAACCAGGATCCAAAGATGCTGTTGCATTGACAAAACCACTGCCCATGTCGAATGGTGTTGCGGGAGATTTATTTTGTTCTGGATTGGCATAAGCACGTTGAGCCATTATTGGGCCACCATTCTTATCATACAAGGTAGCTGTTGTGGAGAGTGCAGAGACTATGGCTGAAGGACTAAAAGTGGGGAACTTCTGTTTAATCAATGCAGCAAGGCCAGCAACATGCGGAGCAGCCATGCTAGTCCCGGACATCATTGCAAAGCTCTCACCTAGAAGAATAAGTTTATAACATAAGATAGCTGTATGTGATCTTATGCAGAATCAAAACTGAAATTTTCCTTTATGTGTATTTATACCTTGGAATTCTACTGAATCAGTTCCAAGAGAACTCCAAGCAGCCCATATAGAATTGCCAGGAGCTACAAGGTTGGGTTTCAAAATATCTGCATCACCTAGAGAACTGTCTTCCGGATCTGGACCTCTAGCAGAGTAATACATGATTTCAGGAGCAGAATTACAGTAGTTAGCTCTCAGTCCTCCTAAAATGCTTGCAACTGCCCCAAATTTAGTGATTTTCTTCGTCAATTTGTCTCTTTTCAATGAAGAATTATAGTACTTGAGTAAAGTCTGCCACAAAATTGACCAATAATAAGCTCTTTCTTAGCAAGTGCATGCATCAGAGAGAGAAATTGATTCATGAATGCATCGCTCAACAGAAGACTATGGTTTTAAATAGGTCAATCAAGAAAACTGTAAAGAAACTTTATTATATGGCATCATTTAAAGATATTTGTAAAAAAGCGAATGCATCTGCCAGCATAATGTCAGCCAGAAGATTCACCTTGGAATCATCAGGAGATGCAACTATAATACCAGGGATCCTCATTGGAGTAGGATTAAGCCGGAACCCAATCACAAATGGATCCATGTAAAACACAACACCAGCAGCGCTGAGGTTTTTGGCCATTTCTAAGGCTTGTTTGATGGTAGAGAGTCCAAGCACAAATCGAATGGAATAACTACATATCAGGAGGCTTCCTTGGACTAAACCCGGATCAAAGCTGCTAGAATCTTGGCATTCACCCACATACATATCAGAGGCAGTTGTTGTGTCATTGTTCAAAGCATGAACTGCAGATATCAGCTTGTACATAGTATCTTTACCTGTTCCCGCTGAACAAAAAATATAGCATGTCAGTCTCTCGCCATATAGACTTAGCATATGAAATTGGATTAAATATGGGAACATTTTCCAAATGAAAAGGTCTTCCATAAGCTATATAGAAGAGTTTGATGAATCATAAGATATACCGAGCCCACACCCTAAATTCAAATGGATATACCCTGAAGCGGTCCATAATTACTGCTGCTGGTAGAAGTATTAAAATGCTATTTGAAAATCAATACCTAGAGAACTCTTTTAAAGTAAACAGCCAAACAAAGTAACTACATACTCGAGTAGAAACCCTGTTGGTAATTAAAATGTCCAAGTATTGATAAATGTACGATTTCCTCTGACTATTCCTAGAAATAAGGAATTGGATGATGTTGTAGTAGTGCATCTTCGCCTGCAGTGAAAGATCGATCACTATGGCTTCTGTGAGATC
This sequence comes from Balakata baccata, assembly GCA_949630135.1. NCBI lineage: Eukaryota > Viridiplantae > Streptophyta > Magnoliopsida > Malpighiales > Euphorbiaceae > Balakata > Balakata baccata. Next base: position 3,167 of record CATIWF010132752.1, read on the forward strand.
AGTCGAGTGAACTGCACATCCTAACATATAATATGGCAATTAATTTTTACTTAATATCAAGAAAATCATTCAAAGAATATTTTCCGTATGAACTTGTTGATCATTCTTTATGTTGATTCACATGCAAGATCCAAATTTTGATTGGTTACTAATGATGCCTCTCTATTAATTTGGAATAGTTATGTAGTTAATATTAAGTTTAAAAATAAAATTCTCATTAATCTGAGTGGTTTAGAGTTTTCTGTTTGGCCAGGTGTGATTTTTTAAGGTACATGGGCACTTATGGTTTCATGGGAAGTGGTTCTTGAGAGCTTAGGTTCACCAAATTTTTATAGTCTTTAGATGGGATGGGCCTTCATATATTTGGAGAACTAAATCTTCTACAGAGAGATTGTAGCCAATACAGGCAATAGAATCAAAATCAGTCTTAAGTTTGATCAATGAATAATAGGACATAGTTGTTGTTCTAAAACACAGATTTTAACTGTAAAAATCTAGCAAGAGCTTGATTGCAAAATAATTGCTCAACTCTTACCCAAATTTGTCTAGCAGTTCAGATAAGCTAGAGTCTGAAAGGCTACGCTACAAAGGAGTTCAGAGGAAATAGTGGCTTGCATCCAAGAAACCCCTAGTGTATCTACTTGTTTCAATAATAAAACATAATCAGGATTAGGGACACACCTTTATCATAAGAATAGGGTGGGCAAACACCAGTGTCATCAACATGATCAAGTACTCCATATCCTTTGAGGACAAGTAAGAACAAGGCAACAAAGAAGATAATGTTTCTCCAATATAGTTTCTGATACTAGACAACCTAAATGAAAGATGTCAAAGCCGTTCTGGATGAAATAGCAGGGAGTGCAGTAGCAAAAGCACTGGATTTGAAGGTAGCAGAGCCAGAGGTAGTCATTGTGAAAAGGAAAATTTAAGAATATGATCAGATAGAGAAGAGAAATAAGAAAAAGGAACCAAGAAGCAAAGAAAAAATTTCCGATTAGGGTTCTGATATTATATAGTTATATAAATGAATTGGTTTTCATAAATCCTAACCTAATTTCCTTTTCAACCTCTTTTTCACCTTTTTTTTTTGTATTTGTTCCTTTTTTTCTCCTTTGAGCCAGGTTTTGACCACATTTTAATGTATAAATAGGAACAAGAGACTCAGATTCAACACATCATCCGTATAGAAATATTGAGAAGAAAAGCAGTAATTTAGAGAAACTCACGTGCAAGTCCAACTCCAGGAATAGTTATATTGTTGCCAAGCATTATTGAGTTAGTGTACTCTCTGTCATGAGAAGCAGCACCAACAGTGAAGATCCATGGACTGAAGGAAGACATGCTTCTGGGTGATGGCCCAGTATTGCCTGCTGCTTGCACAACAAAAATGCTAGCCCTTACAGCTGAGAGTAAAGCCATGTCTATGGGATTAAAGAATGTAGCAAGACCAGGAGGACGCCTGTTAGGAGTGATTGATAAACTTATAATGTCAACTCCATCCTGAGCTGCCTGTCAATTCATAATGAACATTATTAATAATTGTCCATATAAGTAGGCATCTCCAAACTTGACCACCATTTTTCTAATCAAAACTGACCTTTTTTCTAATGAAGATAATTGATTTGGTAATAGATAAAAATTAAACATATATATAAAAATTTTAAAAAATAATAATAATAAAAAAAAAAAGATAAACACTAGATGAAACTCAGTCAGGGTTCTTTAGTCAGGCATCAAATATGAAACTTCAAAAAAGCAGCATGTAATTCCAAGCACTATGGCCCTATAATAGCACACCAGCTTGTGCCACTCCGATTACAAGTTTGGAAACCACAAAGAATAGATAATGAATCATCTGTGGAGATAAGCACAAAGCATAGGTAGTAGGTGCAGAAAACAGAAGCGTTAATAAACTGCTCTGTGAATGATAATGTGGTTTCAAATCTTTTTGGATCATCATGCAATCAGTTTCACAGAAACCTATGTGCAGAAATATATTAATTACTTACCTGGTCTATTGCAGCAACAACATCTGCAGCAAAGCCTCCAAAACTCTTATACAGTGCCTTGTATATAGCAATACTGCAAAAGATGGCTGTCATTAATCGTACAAGTACTATTACCCTAGACATTATTTAAAATGCTGATATTTTGATATATGAAGTTTGCAAGAATAATAGTAAAAATATAAGCACCCAGTTCTTTTTTTTCTTTCTTTTTTTGTTTAATTTTTTGGGAAACCATTATTTCCTTTTCAAGAAAAGTAGAATACCTAATAGTTCTCTACCTTAGTTCATAAGGATGGCTGCCCCACAGAGTATATAGGTCCAACATAAAAATCTACTTTCACCCTGATAATTTTTTAGGTTATAATCCTAAATTAACACTGTCAGCACTTTTGTAAACGCATCAAAAATCAATCTGCACTATTTCAATTTGCTTATCTCCTCTATTCTAAATCTTAAATTACCTGTGAACCTATCATTTTTTTCAAGTGGTAAATCCTTTCAAGTCCCTGTAGAAGTTAACAACAAACTTATGTTACCTACACAAATCTAAAATCAATCATTTTATGAATTTTGGTAGCCTGCTAAAATATTAGAGACAAGTAATTCACATTAATTTATAGTCACCTTCAACCAAAGTTCCACCAACATAAAGTCTCACAATACCAATCTTTATTACATGAAGCCATGAATATTGCCAGCCAATAATGAATGGCAAGGAAAGGACACTTTGTGTGAGAATGTTACACGAAAGGACAATAATGCTATTGAATCAGAAATGCATTCACAAGTTCAAGCCCTAAGCCTTTATTTATTATCAAATTATATGATAGGCTGTCTATTTTAAAAATTTACCTTTGATAGGACATTTCAGTCTAGAAACATATAATTGCATCAAGCTAAGGAACAAATATAATCAAGGATCAGAACAGTGTGATTTTCTGCTCAATATTCCACTGAGATGTTCCTCCCAAAAAAAAAATGCATTTCACTAGAATACTAGTGGGTGCCTGTGGCCTACACTACACATTATGACATTCCATGGATATCAAGCTAGTAACATTTTGTGCATTACTTTCACTAGAAAGTTTTTGCCGAATTGCAGATATACAGATTGAAAGGGAAAAAAGAAAGATAGAGGATAGCAATTAAAAATTACTGTGAACGAGGAGCCATTCCACTAGCATTTCCAAAGTGATGCCCTGCAACAATTACCGGAATCCCATGGTTTCCTGCTGCAACAGAGGCAGTATGCCTGTAAATCAATACAAGACTGCTTAGCTTCATTCAGAAGAACTGTTTGAAGTTTGATATCATGGTAAACATTGGAAACAGGTTGAAACAAAGATCACCCATGTAATTATTTGTCTTTATATTATTGTCAGGTAAAATGGAAAGCTCATCTAATGCAATAGAGAATAAACAAAAATCTTTTGAGAACAGAAAATGGATATTATTTCACATCACAGAACTAATACAATTAAAGATTGAATATAAGAACTTGAGTGAAAAAAAACTTTTGTTAGCCTAACACATTAACAAATTCTAGCATCTGCAGATAAGAAAAGAGGGCAAAGAAAACAACTTTTTCCATGGCATGTAGACACTAGCTGACTCAACTAACAAGGAGACAATTTCTTGGGAATCATGACAAATAAGCTGGAAAACCAAACTCATAGCAAGAAGATGCCATGCCTAGCCAAGAGTTTTAAAACTAGACATGAAATAGAATCTCTACCTGCTTTATCATTTTTCTGAATTAAATTCACTGTTTCATGTTACATCGATTGTCTGCAAGTACAATCTAAAGTTTGGCTCATTTGAGCTATTCTTTATTGTCCTTATCTTGCTTCCCTTCTTCGTAACAGAAACTTAAAACAGCTTTAAAAAGATAGACCTAAAAATTTTGTTTCCCCTTATCTTCCTTGCCCTCTTTGAAATTTAGATGACCAAAAAATTTCTTGTTCATCTTTTGAAGGTTTCATGGTGGCTAAGAGAGAAAGAAAGAATGGAATTGATTTTGCATAATGGAATATGGCCACCTGTACAAATATCACAACTGAAATAGGAGAATCCATAAACAAGATGCATAAGGGTACTTACGTGCCATGGCCATCACCATCAAAGGGTGAAGCATAATCCTGAGTAGAATTGAAAATTCCCCTGGTGATAGCAGATGCTGCAAAATGGCGAGCTGCAATAAGCTTCCTATTGCAAGAACCAGAAGGGAAGTCTCGAGTAACCTCACAAACACCAGAAAAATGAGCAGGGACTGGATATGAGTGCTCAGATTTATCATCTGCAAAGCTAGGGTGAGTAGGATCAATGCCAGTATCAATGAAACCAATAACAATTCCTTCACCAGCGGTTTCATATCCACCTTCTTTGACCCATGCCCCCTTTGGCAGACCCAAGAACTGTGGAGTGTGAGTAGTTGCAGTTCTAACAGAATAATCCAAAACTACATTTGCCACTTCTCTCCTTCTTGAAAGCTTGTCAGCCTTAGAAATTAACCAGAGTAACAGATTTTTCAAAAAAAAAAAAAGAATATATATATCAGGTCACTCTATATTTCCGTGAAAACAAAATTTGCAAACACATGTTAGAAAGTAAAGAAAGAAAGAAAAAATGTTAGAAAGTAAAGAAAGAAAAAAAAAAAAAGAAGCATACAACTGTTGAAATAAGAGTCTACAGTTCTGCTGCCAATGAATTATATAAGAAAAGGAGAAACGAAAAAGATAAAAGTTACTTGTAATAATAGCACTGCCCATGAATGTATTTTAGCAGCATACTTATGTTCATAGCATGATGATAAATGATGATTATGTATATACCTGTTGTGGGGTAACGAGAACAGCAAACCCATTGATCAAGTGGTGATAGCTGTACAGCTTCAGATATTTCTCCCCCTTCAGAGCCCTCCTCAATAATGAATCATGAACTCGAGCTATATAAGAACCAGATGTTTGATGAGAGCTTGAATTGTTCCTAAAATGAAGAAAGGGTAATCAAAAGATTAACTTGCCAAGTTCAATTCAATTAAGCAAACTTCCAGAGAAAGACAAAATCTAAAAAATGAACTAGCCGTACCATGCATAATAAGTACTATTAGATGAATTATAGGTAAATAGTAAACAAACAAAAATCTAAAAAGATAGTGAAGCACTAATCTATTAAAGCTCCATATCAGCATTTATATCTCTATCAATTGAAGGCAGTGATCAATTAGTAATAGGAGACAAAAGTTTGGCAAAAGAAATCCAAATTAAAAAAAAAAATACATGAAAAAGAAAAACTTTCCAAATTTCATGTCAGACAATTTCCACATGTAACTCCAAAGAAAGGAAGAAGAGAACCCATAACAGTTGAACTTTTGACAGTCACTGATATTCCACTTCAGCATTTTGCTAACTTTTATTGGATTACACATAAAAGTACAGAAATTAAAATACAGAAGGAGAAAGAGAAAAAGCAGTCCCATGCTACCAGCAACCGATAAGATTACATACAATTTCGTTGACCATTCAGTGAACAAAATAATTACATAGAAGCACAAAAGTTTCAGAAAGCAAGGAACACATAGAATCAAATAGAAACAAACGAAGCAAATACTAAAAATAAAAGCACATATTTTGTACCTTCGTCTATGAATTCTTCTTAGTCCACCAGAAGGACCGTGCCTGAAGACGTTAGTTTCCCTTTGTAGTTCTTCTTCATAGTAATGAACAGCAGGAGGTTGCTTAAGGGTCACAATGTATACAGCTGTAACTGAACTATCAGAATCATCCTGAGAAGAAGTGCCCACAAATATCCCCAGGCTAATAACCACCAGTAAATGCAAACAGTAAATTATCTCCATTAGAAAGCAACTGAATTGGAGCTTAAGCCCGGAATCCCAGAAACCAGATACCCAGCAAGATGAACAATGACAAGCCTCAACTCCTCAGCAACCCATATGCTCTCCGCCTTCAAGCTCCAGTCTTTTCTCTAAAACAAGTGTTGCACACTGAAGAAAACCCAGAAATGCAGGGACCCTTTTAGTGGAATTTGGAAACAGCTGTGAAGAAGAAGTTAATAAGGTACAGATGCCCATTAAACCTCCATTGGGGAAGTAAAGAAAAAGCAGAGAAAACTGGGGTTTAGTGGAGAGAAAGCACCCTTTTGTTCACTTTTGAGAAATAGAGAGATCAGAGTATTTATAGCTGGAGTATATAGTTTAGAAAGAATCCGCAACTTTCTTGGGCGGTGTGAATATGAACGTTTAGTTTAATCAAAAGTTAAAGAAATACAAATATATGAAATATGAACGTTTTCTTTTGTTTTTTTCCCTTTCTTTTGGTGCTTTTGTTTTTCCTTTGTATCTGTTTGCTGTTCTAATCAAAGATAATATATAGATTAAGCTAAGGGGAAAAAAAAAAGAACTTCTTAAATTATAGAACATGAAATACTATCTAAATCTTTCTATAAAAAAATCTAAAATTGAATAAATAAAATAAAAACGTTTTGAAATTGCCAACGTCGAGACAATAATTTTTCTGAGTCTAATGATAATTGGAAGATATTTGTCAAAGTAGAATTAAATTAATATTACTTGATTTATATATATAGCATTGTATAATTTGATTTAAATGAAGTCAAATTTTATTAATTACAAGAACATGACTACTCGAAAGTACATATATTATTAAACAGAAATATATTATTGATTGAGACTAAAAAGGATGTATACGAGTAGATAATAATAATAATAATAATAATAATGTATGAAAATGATTGGAGATGTATGGAATGAAGCTGCAATTTTGGCTTTTATTTTCCTTGCCAATTGCTCCTAATCCTAACGTTCTAATTTATGTAAGGTATTTTGTCATCACCTTCACCCGTGACCCTGTTTCATGTTATCCACAGTTCCACCACGATAAACAGAAAGCTGGCGAGAGAAAAATATACAAAAAATAAAAATAAATAAATATTTTATTTTCTCAAATCTTATAATTATTTTTACCGAACTTATTTTATAAATGTTGTGGCATTAAGTTTTTCAATAGAATTAGGGTATTCGGGATTGTTTTTTAGTGTTTTAAAAGTATATTTTGAATTTTTTATTTAATTAACTGATTTTTTAAATATTTTATAAATTGTTTTTTTAAATTTGTTTTTAAAAAAAACATATATTTTTCTGTGTTCACTTAAATCAGTTTTTTAAACTAAAAAGAATTAAAAATATAAATTTTTGTGGAAAAGCGTTTTTCCGAAATTCAACTTCAAACGAATCCTTAATTGATTATTTTAATTTTTATTCAGTTGATTCTCTGAAATGTCAAATTAGGTGTATTACACTAGTGGTACGTCAATTATTTAACACGTAACAATTTATTACTTAAATTATTATTTCTAACTTAAACTTTAATTTTGTATTGTAGAAGTACTTATTTTATCCACAGTTAAATGAACTAATAGAATGCTTGTGTATTTTCCATGTGTGTGTATTATTTTCTAGGTAGAAATTTCACATTAGACGCCATTAAAAAAATTCTCTCTCATTCCCTTCACTCTCTCTCCAAATAGCGATTGAAACCCTAAATTGAAGATCTTCTTCCATAAACTTTATCTTTTAACCTATCATAAATTGCAACCAAACAAATTCTATTCAAAACACTCAATCGCATCAAAATAGATTTTTTTTCAGATACATGTTTCATGTAAACTTCTTCATACAGCATCAAAATGGGTTTTTTGACCGAAAATTTTTGAACTCTAAAACCATCGATGGATAAGCTCTCCTTCTTCTAAATTTGACCTTCTTCTTCATCTCCATTACTATATCTCTTTCTTTTCTCTTTTTTTTGTATATAAATAATTGTAGTTTTTTGTTGTACATGATTCTCTTCTTGAAATTCCTTTAAATTATTGTAAACCGTAGTTCGAATATTTTTTGAATTTTTTTCTTATCCCTTTTTCTTTTAATCATGCTCTTCTACAAAATTTTTGAAAAATGCAAAGAACTAAAACTATATATACACTACTGTTCCCTTGGAGCTGTCATATCATTTCTCAGTATGGCTCAAGCTGTATTTGTCAGATAATAGTTTTTTGCTTACTGTTTACGCAAGTCATCACACAACACATTCAAGCAGCACGCGTATTTAATACGCATCACTTATTACATAGGTGCTCATTTAATGCATCATGGGGGTATTGTTCCTTTTATCGTTATTGGGGTTTTCAAATCATTAGATGAAGGGATTAACCACATGATCCCAAGTTCTAAGGTCTCTTCTGATTGGAAGATAATGATGCGATATGTGGATTGTGACTTTGTCATACAATTATCCAAGTGTGATCAGTGCGGGGGATCGTGGCTTGAAGGATCATCATATCTTTGCCTATTCAACTGGACATTTTGCCATATATGAATCAACGCTTCAGGGATCCTATGCTCGTATTGGATGGTATCAAGGGCCAATATGGATACATTTTTGAATTTGCATGTTGCTTGGGGATGCCGAAAATGAGGGATATGGAGCAATGTCGTTCAGAGCAATAATGGAGGTTAAAGAGAGAAGAAGACAAAGGATATTCCCTGCCTCTCTTTTTTTCTTGTGTTAACTGAAAATTACACAATTTTTATTTTTTTTTATTTTTTGCTGATGTAGATTATTCAAGTCATTCTGCTATTAAGTGACTTAACAGATTTTAGATGGAGGTAGCATTGTGTTATAAAATTAAAGTTTAGAAAGTTTTTGGTTATAAATAATAATTTAGCTATTGAATTATTATGTGTTATATAGTTGAGATACCATCTGTATAATTCAGTTCTACCAAATTTGTTACTAAATTTCTTAAAAATTACTCCCTTTATTCCATGTTAATTGTCATTTTAGATGATTTTATTAGAATTAAGAAGTTATTTTTTAAAAAAATTAAGGTGAATAATTATGAACGCACTAAGTCATTCCAACTAGTTTGATACAATTTTAGTGTTGTTTATCATCTACTTGGGTTCAAAATCTATTGGAAAAGACAGAATAAAGTGTATAATTATTTAGTCTAAGCCTACAATGAATAACTTTGAAATTCTACATAATATTAAAAAAATTTCGTTGATGAGTAGCAATGTAAAATTGGAAAAATAAATTGAAATTTCATTTATTCTTTAAAAGTAATAGATAAATATAATTTTAATTTTTTAGTATTTTAGACTAATACAATTCTTATATATGAAAATTTAGAGTTTAGAGAGTTAAGAAATTTTCTAGTTGGTTCCATTTATAAGTCGCTTGATATTTAAGTAATTTTAGTTATAATAAATTTTCAATTGAGGACTTAAATTAGTTTAAATTGATAGTAAAGGGGTCAATTAAATAAATATTTAGGTAAAAACTTTATATTATGTTTGCATTGAAGGGTTTTTAATGAGGAATTTTGGATAATTTATGGATCTATATCGAATCTATTATTTGGAAAATCTCTCATTTACCAAAATACTTTATTTTTGAATGATTTGATTTCTAACATTCTAGATGCGAAAACACAAAATTCATGTATTTTGATCAATAAGAGATCATTACCATATTTTTTTTATTCCAAAATCATTCATATTTAATTAATAATATTCTAAAAATATCCGTAATCCTAAAAAAGCAAAAATTATTTTTTTTTTGGTACGAAGTAGAGGAGACACCTCATAGATATATTTAAACAGTTCAGCGAACCATGGGCTACATAACAAAGGATAGTCATCCTCTTACACGGGCCACAAAGGCGAAATTTCACTTATTGCGGAAGAGAGGACTTGAATTCAAGACTTCACCTCCTAAGAGCAAATGCTCTTGCCACTTGAGCTTGGCCTCAAGTGTAAATTATTTTTTTTTTAATTTTAACTAATTGTTTTATTATTATTATTATTATTATTAAATAATTTTTAGCAATGTAATTAAATATTAAAATATATAATAACTTTATTTTTGTATTTTTTAACTCTTAAAATAACCAATTTTATTTTTAAAAATTTTAAGTATGTATTGGAATTGCTTTTATATGCTTAACTAATAATAAACTATCAATATTTAATAAAGTGCAAAATTGGAAATTAATTATTAAATCTATAGATTGTGGTTATTAAACCAAATATAAGTATAAGAGTAATTATTTCATCAATATCTGAATTTTATAGTCAAATTAAACAATAAAATTCTTAAAATTCATAAATTTTACAATCTATAAATTTTATAAAATTAAATTTAAAATTTTTCAATCCAAACGTGACTTTAGTTACACAGATTTGTAACATTCATGAATAAATTAATTACGTCTCCATTTATAAACATTTAATTAGCATCTAAATATATCTAAAAGAGTTATTTGAATAAATTTTATAGTTCTTAAAATCCTTAGCATATAATCAATATAATTAAATGAATATTCTTTTTTTCTCTTACAATTGAGTAAATTTTCAATTGAAAAACTAAATTAGTTTAAATTTAAAAGTTAAGAAGGTCATTTGAACAAATTTTCCATTAACAGATTTAATGAAATAAATTCATAAAGTTAAAAGCATCAAAGTATTTTTTTTTCTTTTTTTTTTTTAATAAAAAAGATATAAGAATGAGAAATTCCTTGTGGTGGATTTGTGGGACAGTTTACGAATCATGAAACACTCTTTCTCTTAGCACATGAGAAAAGCGAAAAATGGAATTATTTTAAAAAAATGGGATTCTAATTCCAAGTCGTGGAATCCTCACTGTTCCTTTATTTTAAAAAATATTATATGGACTAGATGAATGAATTGATAGAATTATTTCAGTTTAATTAAAATTTTTGAATTCAAATTTTAAATACATAGTTATTTTAAAATTTTTAAGAAATTATTTTAGATGTCCACCTCGCAGCTTGAACATCCAATTAAAAAAAAAAAAGATTATATGGGTCTTTATTTTCGTGGAGAAATAATATTTTTCTTTTTGTCAAAGTGGTAAAGTCATGATCATGATGCTATAATTCAATTAATAGTCTAACTTTTGAGACCGCAGTGGAATAAAATATAGTCGTTTACTGCGATTGTGAGCATAGTATGCTCATGCATTTTCAAAAAAGATCATATTTTACAATCATTAAGATCACCCTTTTATCATTTATATTCATTGCTACCTCCATGTGCCTATCAATAAAGGGTTTGATAGTTCAATATAAAAAAAGTTTTTTATACTGCAATGTTATTTTAAAATCATTTATAATCTTATTAAAAGTCCGTTTGGTATTGCATTTAAAAAATATATTTTCCTGAAAAAAAATATTTTGCATTTTGAATTTTTTGAGTTTTAAAAACTGATTTTGGATAGAAGTATGTATACAAATATTTTTTTTCCAGCATCATATTTGAAAAAAAATAGTTTATAAAAAATTTTAAAAAAATCATTTAATTAAAAATTTACTTTTAAAACACTTAATAACAATTTCAAATACTCCCTAAATGAATTGAATTTGAACCAATATTCTTAGAATTTGAGAAAGAACATTTTACTTACTTAATGGACCTATCTTGTACAAATTAAAATTATTATATGATTGAAAAAAAAATTATTTACAATTTTTAATGTATTTAAATCTGCCACTTAAAAAGAATGAATAACTATTCTAAGGAAAAAAAAAAAAAACCGAAAAGTAGCAAATGAAATGGTGGACTCTTTGCAAGTTTATTGCTTAAAAAAAATTACTAATACAAAATTGGATGAATTTCACCCATAGTTTTCCAATTATATAATTCATAACAACTCAGTACCTGAAAGGTTATTTATAACATAAAAATACTCAAATTATGTAAATTGTAACAATTTAGTATCTCAAAAATTATTTGTAACACAAAAGTACCTCAACTTTTATTTTGTAACTAAATAGTACTTCCGTCTTTAACTGTGTCTCCCTAATATAAATGTGATTTGAAATATCTATATCAAATAAATTTTAATAAAAATAAAATTTTCTATAATATTCACATGAGATAAATTTCAATTTTACTAACAAAGTATTATAACTAATTTTATTTTTGTTAAAATTTATCTGGATATTTCATGTCATACTTCTGTTAGAAAGACTAAGAGGATGTTTAGGAGTACTATTTTATTCTTATTAAAATTTATCTGATGTAGATATTTCATATCACACTTATGTTAGGGAGACACAATTAAAGAAAGAAGTATTATTTAGTTATAAAATAAAAGTTAAGATATTTTTGTGTTACGAATAATTTTTGAGGTACTGAGTTGTTACAATTTATATAATTTTGGTACCTTTGAGTTACAAATAATTTTTAAGGTACTGAGTTATTACAATTTATATAATTGGGGTACCTTTATGTTACAAATAATATTTGGGGTACTTAATTGTTATAATTTATATAATTGATATATCGTTGACGAAATTCACCATACAAAATGTGTTTTAAGTTATTGAATATGTTATCAAGTATTCCAGAATCCTTCAAAATAATAGTATAAATACACTTGATGCATAACTTAAGTGGCGAGAGTATTTACTCTTGAAAGAATGAGATTTTGAGTTCTAAGTCTTCTTCTTTGTACTAAGTGCAATTTTACCTTTATGACTATTAACCTTAAAGTGATTGTTTTCTATTTTAATCTTAACAATCAAATTAAATAGTGTTGACATCTTCATTAAGTATTGTTTTGATAGTATTTAAAGTTTCAGCACATTTGGTTATAAATTCCTTATTGAACTAGTCAAGTATTTCCTAGAAACGCGTAACTTTCAACTGAAACAATTATCGTCCAACTGGGATACAAGTATAGACCGAGAAATCTATTGTCCAAATCGGAAAATACTACTTTTCTGATATTCTAAAAGTTCCAGTAGTAAAAGCAGATCGGGATAGATGATATCCCGACCGAAAAATATCATTTCCAGACCGGGACATTTATTTCCCGACTAGGACTCAAGTACAAACCAAGCAAATGTATGTCCAGACTGGAAAACACAGCTTTCTAATGTTCTAAAAGTTACAGTAGTAAAAGCAAATCGGAACAGGTGATGTCCCAACCAGGACACCTCATTTCTAGACCGGAACATATTAGAGTTCGATCAGAAAATTCAAAAAGACATGACCGTTGAAGAGGAGACACCATTAAAATGTGTCAAGTCATTATAAAGTCAAAACAACCAAAGTCAAATTAACTTAAGTCTCGACCGGGATGCAAGGTCCCAACTGGAAAGCTCTCGAAGCAAGTAGACCCAAGTTTTTATGACATCATCGGGTAAGTCCTGACCAGGAATATTGAATAAAAACTAGCTGTTAGATAGTTCAGTCAACCAGAAGATGCCACGTATTAAAATTGGCTATCTCCCAACTGTGAAAGCTATGTTCTCGACTAGGACTTTTCTCTCTGCGGACAGCATTTAATGCATTTGTAAGAGAATGTTAAAAAGAGTTATAACATTACTTTGTAATGGCTAATTAGAAGGTAAACACTATAAATAGACCTCCACAATGTCTTAGAAGATAATAACTTAATTTTAAATGTGTCAAAACTCTTGTAATTTTATTTCTCAACTTATTTTATAAAAATGTTGAAGTGTTAATCTTAAACACTTGGGTATAGGTTGTGATATTGATCCTCGTGAAAAAAACTCTTATTTGAGTTGTGTGTGAGTCATTAAAACACACAACATTTAAGATAAAAACTTAATTTTAAATGTGCTAAAACTCTTGCAATTTTATTTCTCTGACTTATTTTATAAAAATGTTGAAGTGTTAACCTTAAACACTTGGGTATAGGTTGTGACATTGATCCTCGTAAAAAAAACTCTTATTTGAGTTGTGTGTGAGCCATTAAAACACAAAGAATTTTGGTTCGATGTGAGTCTTGAGAAAACACTTAATTGTGGGTGAAATAGAAAAACTCTCTAGTTATGAGTTAGTTAAAAAACTCTCTTGCAATTTCAAGTTGAGATAGTATAACTCCTAATTGCTATTAGGGATAGAATTAGGATTTGTTAATACTCGAATTCCTATAAATTCTTGTATACAATCTTTTTTTGCTCTTTTACTTTTTATGTTTTATTTGCATATTGCTCAAACATTCAAAAAAATTCATTAAACTAAAAATTTCTATTAGCTACAAATTCAACCCCTTTTTGATGTACCATCTTTCCAACAATGACAAATACAATGGAATAACTATGCTTATTGTGTATCTCATGGTCTGCTGGGCTATTTCAGCGTGTTTGTAAGGTATATCTCTCTCTAGTAAGAAAAAAGTTTAAATTGAAATTTAATAAATTACTATTTACATATATTAAGAAATAGTTAAATTAAAAAAAAGAAAAGAAAAACTATAAACAAATGATTTTTGTTTTCTATCAATTTGAATCCAACATAATTTTTAAGGTAATGCTTAAATAAGAAAACGGAAAAAAAAAAAAAAGTCTCTTTTCTTTTATGCCAACGCTGTGGGAGACATCCATTTGAAACCAGGAGAAAGAGATAACAGAGGAGGGAAACCGATAATGGCATCTTTAATGTCATCATTTGTACACTCTACAGCTCCTACTAACTTCAACACCAGTTCGAGCTCAAGGAGACACACAAGAATTTATTTCCCCATCACTCGGGCTACCACTCTTGCTGACAGCTCTCCTCTGCTACATGCCGCAAAGCATACTGTAATTATTCCCCAATTCTTTGTTTCTTTCAATGTTCTTGCAATTTTCTGTGCTTTTGCCCTCTTATTACCCATTACTGGGTTCCCTTTCTTACGTAGACTTGGGATGCTTTTCAAGTGAAGATTAAGTAAGTTTCTGATTTCTTTTTGGTTTAATTTCGGGATTCTGAAAATGGGTTAAGCTGAAACTAATGTTTTAATTTTATTTCTTTTATAATAAAAGAAGAGGATTGAAACAAAATAGTGGAGCTATGTAATGACATAAAAAATGCAATTGAAAATTTACATAATGAACATTGGGTGTAATTGGCATTCTTTGCTTGTCATAAAGATTGCTTCTTCACACTTGTGCACATATTATTATTATGTGTATTTTAGTTCCTTCTTGTGAGTGTAAAAGGAAAAAGTAGGCATTTGAATTCACTTATATACTTATCCCAGTATTTTATTTTGTTTTTTGGTCAATTCTTGTGATATGTATTCTGAACTGTTGAATCTATTTCTTTTGGTGGACATCGTATGATACTTGAGTTGTTCTTCTATTTTGATCTTCAACATAGCTTATTCATTCATCTAAAATTATCAGTTCTGGTAACTTTATTTTGAAAAACATGTTGGATAGAATCTTTTCCATTATTTAGAAGATGATTTCTCTAAAATTATGAACATTTCTATGTGTGATAATATCTCTTGGATTTCATCCTTTATCAATTTCTTTGATAGCAGAATATGTTTAGTGGTGTTCTAATTTCATATGAATTCTATAATTAAATTCCATAATATGAGCATGGAAGCACAAAATAGAATATTTTGTAAAAAGAAGGTTAGGGGGGAGACAGCATTGAGAAATAGGCTTTAAGCACTAAGGCATTTGCCAAATTCACTGGATGTTGGCAATTAAAAATGAATACAATTGACTAAACAACATGAAGTTGATAAGCCAACAAACACTCAAAATTTTATTGATTGAAAAGAACACAAATCATACAAAATACTGCTCACACTGCTAAAATTTTGAAACTTGTTATGTGTTAGCTTGTTGAAGCTAACCACAAAATATGCTACTAAAAGTTTCAACCCCAACCTCGTTAACTTAATGAAGCTAACCAAAAATTCCCTCAGACTTAAACTTTAACAACCTGTTAGCTTGTTGAAGCTAACACTTGCAATTTCCCTCTCACACACTTTCAACATCTTTTTTGTGCCAAAACACAAATTGCCAGTGATATATATAGTGCTCAAAGTCGGTTAGTCCATGGGAAGCATCAATTGGCGGTTAATTGCCAACTTTGCCAATTCAAGGCTAGATATTTACTCTTGCTAATTAACAAATGGTCACGTGCTTAATAGATAAGGAAAAAATGGTGGGGCCCAATGCTTAGCTAAAACAAAGTAATTTTTCTAACACTTGATTTATTTGTCATTCATCTCTCTCATCTTATTCACTTAACATTTTTTCTTCTATATGGTTACTGGTGGTGGTTAATTACAGGAAAATTCATTTTCTAGGTTGATACATACATAAAATGTGGCATGGTTATTGGATTAGGGTGTGGACGTGCTTCTGGTATGGCAATACAGTATTTGGGTTGGCAACTTCGTACTGGTGCTTTAAAGGACATAGTAGGCATACCCATGTGAGTTTGCATTCTTCAATGCCATCATCAACAATGATTTTTCTCTTTATTTTACTATCTGCCATGTCTTCTTTTGGACCATCAAAAAGTTGCCATTCAAGTAAGGTGTGTGCCAGTTGATGAGTTTTGCAGATCTTTCTTATAAATAGTTAGAAAAAAAGGAGCAGTCTGATTTTCACTTTTTTTTTCCTTCTCCTATGAAATTCTCTTGCACTCTCAGACATGCTAGTTTTGCTATCCCTTTGCTCGTTGAGGATAATTATGCACCTGACTTTTGTTGCAATTTTGTCTTTTACTATCATTTAAACTTTTCTTGACTCCCTTCCTCCCATTTTTAATTCTAAATATAGTGGCTGGTTTTCACTTTTGTGTAGGTCAATAGAAAGTGCAGGTGAAGCAGCAAAGGCAGGCATTCCATTGGATCAATACAGAGATTGTTCTCAAGTATGCTTAAATTTTAATCACATTTTGAAGTTTCTTGTTTTTTGGCATTACAAGTTCTATGCACATTTCCATTCCTCTATGTAAGCACATTCAGAAAGATGCTTACGGGTTCGAAATGAATTTTTCCTGAAGCAAAAGCTAGATTGGCTGAGAGGAGTCCAAAACTGTCTATAATCAGATAGGTGGACAAAGTGAATGGAATGCAAAATCTTGGAAGGATTTGTTTTTTGGAGATGTCTCCAGAACTTTTCATGTTCTAGCATGATATCCTGTCTGAATAAAAACTCTTGCATGATTCCGTCTTGATAAGTTTTTGAACATTACTACTTTGTCAATTTAAGCTGCTATTTTGTAGATTGATTTTGCTTTTGATGATGCTGATGTTATTGAAGAAGAAACACTAGTTGCAGTCATTGGTCGCCCAAAATTGCAAGGTGAGGAGTCAATCATTCAAGAGAAGGTGAGTCTAGTGTCATTTATATGTCCTGCTTCTCTGGAGTTTTAGGACTCAAACCATTGCATGGACATTTCTGGAACCATATGTTTCTAATTTTGATGTTCAAATGTTTTATCTATGGAAATATTCTGCGTTGTGCCTTAGTTAAAGCTGTTTTTTTAACATGAAATAACACCAACAAGTTTCCTTTTACATTTTCTTTTTGCTTGCAGTCAATTCTAAATGCTGCCAATAAGCATGTATTCTTGATCACAGAGAAGCAGTACAAAGGCAATCTAGATGGTTCCATCCCAGTGTTGGTTCACTCTGTAAGCAACACAGTTTGAACTAAAACTTTTGGGGCTGCCACAAAAAAAAAAATATCCTGCTAACAGCATATCATTTTATTATTATTATTATTATTATTATTATTATTATTATTATTATTATTATTATTATTATTATTATTATCGTTTCAGCTGAGCTGGATGGAAACTGCTGAAGAGATTGATGATCTATTTTTAGGTGATGCAGAGGTATGAATGTCACATGAGATGTATCATATTTTCTTTTAACTGAATAACTTTGGTCAATTATTAAGCTGTTGGGGAAAATAAAAATAACTAGAAATGTATCTAAAAAGGTGGGAAGGAGGGGACAATAGATATTTGCTGATTTTAGTGGCTTCTAGTGCAGAATGAGAAATTACCATATTTGATAATCTTTTAGTGTTTTTGTTGAAACTTCACAGAAATAATTGCATTTAAATAATAGGGGAAATTACATTTTGGTAACCTTTGTACGATTTTAATAATAAATGCCTTATTTGCGAACACTAGAAATTTTTTTTTAGGCATTTTGTTCTGTACCATGGAAGAAAGGAAAAAAAAAAAAGGCATGATTTATTAAGATTGGGCCTTCCAATGTAATATGATGAAAAGACTGTTACTTCTTTTTTTTTAAAAAAAATTCTGAAAAACTGTGATCTTGCCTGGAGAAGATCCTCATGGAAACAATTCTACATTTAAATGATTATAAGTGAAGTGGCCATTCTATAAAAACTCAAAATTAGTGTGTTTACACTTGCCTGTTTAACAGTGATCTTATTAATTTGTGGAAATTTAAGAGAGATTCACGTAATAGGTGGAGCTTGTGGTTCATTTCTTCATTTGAACTCAATCATCCTCTATTTTTCTGTTTTATACCTTTGTTTGATGATTGAAGGTATGGAGAAGAGCATCTATAGGGCAAGCAGGTCCAACAGGAGGCGACTTTCCTCTTATCACTAGAGAAGGCCATAATGTCCTTGACATCATCTTTACATCTCCTATAAAAAGTCTGGGTAGGTTTCAGGATCATGATATTTAGTTTGTTTTTCTTTTTCTTGTTTTAAGTTGACATTTTCCTGAGCTCTTTATTTCTGCTTTATGATGTCTTTCCCATGACACTTTAACTGTGGTTGCAGCTGAAGTAGCCAAAAGCCTTGATAAAGTTGATGGGGTTGTGGATCATGGAATCATTTCTAAGTCCCCGTTAGTTTCAATGCTTCCTTATAAATTCTTAAGATATTTTATATAGCAATGTTTCTAAATCCATGACTGAGATTGAAAGCTCTAGCGTATGATAATCAATTTTCTGCTGACATTTTGAAATTTTCCATCATAAGAACCTTGAACTTGGAGAACCTAATGCTTAAAATAATTGGTAAAATTTAAGGTTGCAACATGAATATATGCGAAGTTCATTGACAAACAGCAGTAGCAAATATTATCCATTAGCCTGGTGAGTGTCTACAGAGCCAAATGAAATACAAAATTAGAATTTAAAGGAATAAAAACTCAGTGGAATTATGTCTTTTAACTCCTTAATGCAATTTTAGTCTTTGATTTGGTAGGGAATGCAATTGAATTGATTCCATTTCATCTTGTATGCAAGGGAGAACCTTAACTCATGAATGCTTTTGAGCTTTCATTCAGTTTGAAGCCTTTGTGCCATAAATTCTTAATCTTGCTATTGGCTTTCTGTGCACAACCTATTTTGTTCTTTCCGAGAAAATGTTTCTTATGCTTTTTCTTTCTTCAGATCATTTTTATTCTGTTGTTACTTGATAACTACAGATGCACGGCGGTGATTACTTCTGATAGTGGGCTTTGCATTGTCAATAATCCTCCAACAGATGCAGAGAGGTTTGTATTATGAGTGATAATTCTGGTATTAATCCTATACATGACCTTTTTATGAAGATGGTATCTTTAAGGAATTGTAGTAAAAAGAATCAACTTGATTGAATTAACAATATTGTTTCGACTCATAAATTAAATAAATTTATATTTATATATTTTGATGTTTAATAATAAATTTAATAAACTATTAATAAAATTCTCACAAATTTTATTATAATATAGAAAAAGGCTATAATAAAAGAAGAGATTTTGCAATAAACTGTATTTATATTATAACAGATTATATTGTTGGAAGCAGAAGAGAAGAAATTAAGGAGAAAGAGGATTAGAAACAGGTTTAAGGAGCTTAATGATAGAAAGAATGGTAATGATTAACATGAGCAGAAGACCAGCAAATGAAGCAAAGATAGCACCACCACCATGGTCACAGAATCTTCCGAATCTATCGCAAATTTTATTCCATCTTGCATGTGAATTTCCATTCTTGCCCACTTCTGCCATAAAAACTGCTGCATTTACCCCTCCTGATATCAATGCCACTGTCATCTGCCCAAAATTTTTCAATATTAATTATATTGTCGTTGATTATAAATTCTAATAACAATTATGTCAATCAATGGTTGATTGATAATCTCACTTATGAAAATTGGATGAGGCATCAAGTTAGAGTCTTCTTGCCACTATCACTGATATTGGTGAGAGTTTAACACATTTTAACATTCATAGCGTATGTAAATGAATAACTATCCTTGTTATGTAGCATAGCACAATGCTAATTATTGTTTATCTATAATAATTTAAGAAATTATTTTAATTACCATATCCAAAATGGCAATAGTGACACCACGAAGTCCTTTGTAATCAAACTTTGGTGCAAATATGTCCACTGCCATCATCACCAAGTTATGGACAGTAGCCATTCCATTTGCTATCACAAACCACCTAAAACATTCATTCATCAATTGTTAAGAATTTGAAAAAAAATAAAAAATAAAACAAAATCTTGCAAATAGAAGAGAAAAAAGGCTTACACAAAAGCAGGAGTATGTTGAAACTTGGCAGTGAGAGTAGCAGTAATTGGGGTGGTACCAATGGTAGCAACAACAAAGGTCTTAGTTTGTTTGTTGAGTGCCATGACCATTGTAGCAGTTGCTGTGGCCGTAAATGCAACCAATCTTAGCATCAAACTTACCCAATACTTTCTTGAGGACTTGACCTCCTTTTTCTCTCCATTTTCTTGAGCCATTTACACCCACACAAAAAAATGAGACGGCATGAAGAGATTTTCTTTGGGATATATTTATATATATGTTAGATAAATTTGGATGACCAAAACTCTTTTGGTGAGTGTAATAAGCTAAGGAATCACCTGTGAGTCTTTGAGTGGTGCAACCATCCTTCTTTCTTTTCTCTTTTCTCTTCTCTTTTCTTGTTATTGGTACAAGTTGTTGCGACTAAAATGACATTCTATATTTTGACTTTTGATTATTATGAAATGTGCAATTAAATCTCTCTAACTCAAAACTTATTCTCACACTTTTACTTAGTTATTAATTTTAATTAACTTCTAATTATTAATTATGAATTAATCGATAATTATATATAAAATACTTAGCACTTAACTAGTAATAGTTATTAGTTAATATTTTATTATCATACTTTTAATTATCATTTTAAAAAATTAAGCTATGGTTAGAATTTGTTTAAGATAGATTTATCTTATTTTGATAAATTTCTAGATATTTTATTTTCTTTTTGGAGATTGATGAGTTGAAAAAGCAGATTCTTCAAATGCATATTAGTAGTTCATCAAAAACAAAAATATATAATATAATAAATTTGCTATACAGCATAATGGAGAAATTGACAAATGAGGAACCAAAACTTCATTTTACTAGAAAATAGTTCAGTTGGGAAATCACATGCATTTGTGCATTCCACTTCTCATCCTCACAATGTACATCCACACTTACAATTTCTCTGAGCTAAATATATTTTGCAATGGTTTTATGAATCAAAGTTAACCATAGCTATATATCTTCATAACAATATACACAAATCAATTTCCATGTCCATGCTCCTGACTGTTGTTTCCTACCATATGAACAGCAAGATCTTCCAAAATCTCAGTGAATTACTTTTTTTCTGTTGTGACACCAACAACAACATTGCTAACCTGCAACATTCAGGAATCGTATTAGCACCTAAATTTTTTTCTCATACATATAAAAAAGGTTTAACAGCAATCAAAGCTTTTACCAGTTTCCCACTTTCATCAACGGACATAGGGTTTTCCACAACTACTGTTTGGGTTTGCGAATTAGCAGTTGACTGCCAGAAAATAACAGAATCAGTAAATTATTATATAGGTCAAAAAATAAATGCTAAATCCATCACCAGGCACAATTTGCATTAGTTCAATTACTCACTGTTGAAGTAGATGGTATCATTCCAGCTGCACCATTTGGTCTATTCGCCGGAAGAGGAACCCTCACATTAGCCATCTGCAAATATATAATTCAAGAATAGAGAGAAGAACAAGACAATCAGCACTCATCAATGATATCACTACAAAAAGTCGTGAAACTATAATACTTTTGTTTAAAGGAGCTAAGTGGTCAGCATAAAACATAAAATTTTATAATGATGATTAGTATGAGTACTCAAAACCAGTTCTCTTTCAAACAATTAAGAAGCGCCAAAAACTGATTTGTTTAAACAAAATGTAATTTAAAAAGGGCAACAGATGTTAAAAGTGGAGCTTCTGTGGATGGTTTTCCTTGAAATGACTAGTTCATGCTCACTTCATTTTAGAATGTCCGTCCTTATTAAGTTGGGAAAGAGAGTTTTCGTTTAACACTCAATTCAAATATTAAGCAACTGTTTCATAAAATTAACAAAAGAAACTGCAAATTAATTTTCATTTGAATTGGTATTCAGAAGCTATATATATAACCAATTTGAGTTGAATTGCTAAACTGATACTAATGGCAAAGGTTAAGGTACAAAATGATAAAAATTAAAAGAATAAAAGTGTAGGATTTTTTGGTTGAGAAAGCCAAAAAACTTTTGGGGTTAAGCTTGGGCAAGTTATGAAGACAGTAGACAGAAAACAACAACAAAGATAATTTGAACACAGTTAGGCAAATCCTAGATGTACTTTTAAGTTCCAATTACCTCATGAATTAGAGAGATTTTTTTACTACTTAAGTTATGCACCAATATTTTACTATGGCGCTTCTATAACAAAATTGTTTTAGTGATACTCGTGTTAGAGATGAAGGATCTACAAAGACAAGGCAATCAATGGGAGAACATATATCATTCATTGACATGTTTCCTTACATTTGACAATGCATTATAAACCACTTTCTGATTTCAGACTAATCTGCCCTTTTCAATACTTTTGTTTTGTCAATCATAGCATCAAGAACCTACAACATGTTCACCAATTGAAGTCCACAAACAAGGGGTTGAATCAATTCTACAATCTGTATTTTTTTCATCCTTCATAGGCAACAAATCATTCCAATATCTCAACAAGACAGCAAAGGCCATTATGGACATGAAAAGATAGACATTTAAGTGCAATTATCTTATGACTTACATGCATGGATTTTTACCATGTTAGATTTGGTAAGCTAAGCAACCACCTATAAATATTAACAAAATGACAAATCTAGGACATGAATGGTCAAAACTAACCACCCAGCCCCTCCTCTTCCCCTTCCTATTCCAAATTGGAAAATGTGAAATAAAATTAAAAAAACTGAGCTGGAATTGAAAATAATTTAAAGTTTGAATAGCCACAGATTCAAGTATATACACGAGTTAAAAAAAAAAAGGTATTTTTAGTGAACACTTACACTAGCATTAGTAACATAGTGGCAGAGAGCACACTTGACAGATGGAGCGCCATAGGGATACATGAGTGTTGTCCGGCAATTTCCACAATTGACGTGAGCAACCTGGCCAGATGCTTTCCCTCGGAGAGTCAAAAACCAAGACAAACAAATCAGCAGAACCTCAAAGATTACCGTAAAAAAATATATTAAAAGATGAAATCCTCATATGCAACTAAGAATATATTTCCAGTACCAGATAGATAAACAAGGACAAATTATAGTTCCCACATCAAAAGGATAGCTAAAGGCAAGACAATAAAGAGATTATTGAAGGTAGAGAGTGCATTAAATTCCTATGACCACTATAACACTAAATAATATAAAAAAAACTAAAGCTGGCAAATGGATTTGCTCAAAATAAGCAATAAAAAAGGGAAGAGATGAGAAAATTTCACCAAAAAATACACAATCTAATTAGACAAATGTGACAAAGGTTTTCGAGTTAGATGACCAAAAAAAACATTCTCTTCATACTATTTCTTTATTAGATCCCAAAAGATAATCAATGCAGGCTGATACGTTAATCCAACTAAAAGTTAAATGATTTTGCACTCTTTTACTTTTCTTTTCCAGTAAATAAATTGCCAGTTAACAAAAAGGAAATATCCATTCAGAACTTGTTGATATGAGTAAACCATTTCAATCTTTAAAATGCAAAGCCCAAAATATTTTTCTGTTTATGATGAATACTAAATCAGTAAAACTGTAACTTTAAATTAGCAAAGTCATGAGATAATGACAATAGGTAGACCAGAATAATATTTTATATTTTACCTGGCGCAAGGTTGACAGTATGACAGCAGGAGCATCTCACACTTGTTGCCCCACGAGTGTACATTAGCAATGTCCTACAACCTCCACATATAAGTTGAGCCATTTCCATCCCTGTAGGTGTAGTCACAAACTTAGATGATTAAAAAGAAGTTCACTAGTATAACAATTTCTAATTACCAACATGTTAAAATTGAATTTATTTCAGTTTCCTCCGCCATACATATCTAAGGATGTAATACATTGTTCATTCCCCTACACAAAAGCCTAAATCCTTCCATCATCCAATTAAAAACTGGTCATGTTAGATAGTCTCCACTCCACATGAAAATGTTCATGTTCAAGATCATATTCTGCTTAATGTGAGATGGCTTAAAACCAAAAACCTAATCCTCACCAAGTGCAGACTCTTTGTGTCAAACATACGCCATACTGCAATATTTGTAGCGAGTATGTAAACAGATAAGCCATTACCCTGCTTGCTTATTGGAGGCAGCCTTCAACACAAAGTTCATCTTCAAGTAATAAAACACACTACCTTTTTCTTCTAAATAAATGAAATATGACTACATTTTACACCTTGTGTTCACAATTCAAAGTAGAACATGTAACTCTATGCTCCTTACAGTACGTTCTCGTTGTTTCATCTTTTATAAGAAAAACATAAGATCGTTCTGTAAATAACTAAAAATCATTTAAGTGAAAACTTTAAAATCTTAATAATTAAATTCAGTTTCCACTCCATCTTGTTATCGTTCAGATGGTTCACTCCAAAGCACTTTTTCTTCATCAGTTTTTTAAATTTGTGAATGCTACAATAAAAATATCAGAACAGATTAAAAATGAGAAAACAAAAAAAATATATTATGTTATAGAACTCTAAAAACCATTTGAATGAATGAGCACAACTTCCACTGTAGATCTTCATTTCAAAAAGCACATTTTCTCATATGCTTTCAAGTTTTTTAATAACTGGGTATACTGAAATAAAAAATAGAAAAAGGAATTGGTGTAATAGCCAAACCCAGCTAGTATTAAACTTTCAAGTCCATGCTACTTGATCCAAAATGTTATCCCACGTTATTTTAGTAGCTAGGCTTTAGAGTTATTTAAAGCCTTTTTTAATCCTCCCCACCAATCTGGTACGTTATAAATTGTGGGAAAGTTATCTGATTTGATTGCTAAAAATCATGATATTATTGTTTAGAATATTTCCTTTTATATCTTTGATATATTTTCTTTTGTATCTTTGATATTTTTCCTTTTTGGATCCTTGACTTTAGGGTTAGAAATTCTACATAAACACATGTAATTCTTTATGATTAGATAACAAAAAAAGAGGTTAAATCTTCTCTGTTTTCCAGCATGGTATCAGAGCTAGGTTCGGCCAGTCTTTTTTTCTGCTTAAAGTAGTCACTAGATTTCTAGAGTTTTAATACCCATTGTCATATAGATAGAATTGACATCGCCTAGGCACGAGGAAGTGCTAGCCATCGACCAAGCTTCCGCTGGAATCTCGTCACTAGTAACAGCCGCAAGTGAGCACACGCACCGATCAAAGTTTCAGCTGGAATTTTACTTGCCAAGATGTGAGGCATTTTCAGGCCACCTTTTTTTGAAGTTCTTGTTTTTGATCCCCTTTTCTTACTATTCCGATCTTGGCTGGGTATTTCAGTTACTGTTATTGGCTGTGTTGACATATCTGCTACTTATACTGTACTATTTTTACTATTTTCTGTTATTCATGGCAAGCTAAAAAAATTTGAATAAGTTTCGTGGAGGGGACGTGCACTTCAAGCTAGTGTCTTGAATTAGGAGCATTAGTCTTTTTCAAGTTCGTTTTCTTTTACAAAGGGACAAATAGACCAACTGTACAAGCTCCTCGAGTCACAAAAAACTCCTTGTTCTTTAGGTCAAAAAGGTAACCACTTGCAAGCTGCTTTTATTAGTGTCAATTCTGATCATGCCTGGATCATTGATTCATGTGCAACTGACCATATGACATGATCATTAAATCTTTTTTCTTCATATAGTCCTTGTGTAGGTAATAAAAAAATTAAGATTGTAAATGGCTCTCTTTCAGCCATTGCAGGAAAATGTTCAATAGTAGTGTCTCATTCACTTACTCTTCATGATGTTCTTCGTGTTTCCAAACTTTCTTGTAATCTATTGTCTGTTACTAAGCTAGTACGTGATCAAAATTGTCAAGCTAAGTTTTTTCCAACTCATTGTGTATTTTAGGATTTGACCTCGGGAAGGATGATTGACAGTACTAAACAGAGTGAAGGACTATTTCTTTGATGATGGTTCTGAATTAGGACAACAATCCCAACAAATAAATATCTGCTTTGAATCTATTTCTGTTTCCAATAATAATATTATGTTAAGGCATTTTAGATTAAGTCATCAAAGTTTTAAATATTTTAAACATTTGTTTCTTAAGTTATTTGGCCATAAAGATCCATCTTTGTTTCATTGTGAAAAATGTGAATTTGCAAAACATCATCGTGCTTCTTTCTTTCACAATCATATAAACCATCAAAACCATTCACTATTATTTACAGTTATGTTTGGGGTCCTGATAAAATAAGTACACCCTCTAACAAAAGATGGCTCGGCACATTTACAAATGATCATACTTGACTTTGTTGATATATTTGTTGAAAGAAAAATCAGAGGTGGATCAGGTTTTCAAAAATTTTGACACTATGGTACAGACTCAGTTTCAAACCAGTATACAAATTTTTAGAAGTGATAATGGAAAAAAGTATTTTAACATGATCTTAGGAAACTTTTTCCTTGAAAAAGAAATAATATATCAAAGTTGTTGCATTGATACACCTCAACAGAATGGTGTTGCGGAACGAAAAAATAGACATATTTTAGAAGTGGCTCGTGCATTACTCTTTACTACTAAAGTGCCCAAATATCTGTGGGGAGAAGCTATTTTAACTGCTGCATACTTAATAAATAGAATGTCTTCCAAAGTTCTAAACTATCAAACTCATTTTTAGATTTTCACAAAAATATTTACAAATGTTAGACTTTTTACTGATCTACCTTTAAAAATATTTGGTTGTACAACTTTTGTTCATGAACAAAGAAAATTTGAACTCAGAGCTATAAAATGTGTTTTCATTGGATATTCCCCTACTAAAAAAGACGATAAATTCCAATTTCGAAAAAATTCTTTGTTACTATAGATGTGACTTTTTTGGAAAAACAACCGTTTTTTTAGGATATTCATCTTTAGGGGGATAATTTTAAGGAAGATTCATTTGTTAAATCTTGTTATGTTTTTTTAGATGATATATTTACTTCACAGGAGTTTGAGTCTAGTGCACCTATAGCAAATGGCCAAGATTTAATTGTTGAAACTCCTCTTACTATGAGTGATGTTTCTACTAAATCTAAACCTACATTTGAAAACCAAATATTTGAACACCAATCTTTGGAAATTGGGAATAAGGGACAACCTCAGATATTGCCACAACATGATAATTCCACTAAACCAACAGGGAATAGATTCACAAAAGGTGACCAACATGAAAAGGGATTGTTTACTTGTAGAAGAATCATAAGCAAAGGAAAGAGGAATTGGCTCTACAGGTAATTCTCATTCTAAACCTGAGACTTCTAAAT
The DNA here is from genome assembly GCA_949630135.1 of Balakata baccata. NCBI lineage: Eukaryota > Viridiplantae > Streptophyta > Magnoliopsida > Malpighiales > Euphorbiaceae > Balakata > Balakata baccata. The sequence continues at coordinate 30,871 of CATIWF010132752.1, forward strand.
ATGATATTCCTATAGCTTTTAAAAAAGGAGTCAGATCTTGTACTAAATATCCATTGTCCCAATTTGTGTCATACTCGAAATTGTCTCCATCTCTAGTTGCTTTTACATCTCAATTGTCCAGTGTAGAAATTCCTAGCAGTGTACATGAGGCTCTAAAAATTCCAAAGTAGAAGGAAGATGTCCTTGAAGATATAAGAGCTCTTGAGAAGAACAATACTTGGAGTGTTGAGACATTGCCCATAGGGAAGACCACTGTAGGTTGTAAATGGGTCTTCACTGTGCCTTATAATTCTGATGGTTCAATGGAGATATACAAGGCCCAATTGGTGGCTAAGGGATTCACCCAGACATATGGCATATATTATTATGAGACTTTTGCTCCAGTTGCAAAATTGAATACGGTAAAAGTACTTTTATCTGTTGCTGCTAACCTGGATTGGCAATTGCAGCAATTAGATGCGAAGAATGTTTTTCTCAATGGAGACTTGGAGGAGGAGGTCTACATGAACAGTCCACCAGGCTTTGAAACAAAATTTGGCTCAAAAGTGTGCAAGCTGAAGAGGTCCTTATATGGCTTGAAACAATCTCCAAGAGCTTGGTTTGAAAAATTCACACAATCTGTTAGAAAACAAGGATATTCTCAAGGACAAACTGACCATACATTGTTTTTCAAGTTCTCTTCAGAAGGAAAGGTTGTTGTATTAATAGTTTATGTTGATGATATTATTTTCACAAGTGATGATGTGGCTAAAATGGAGAGATTGACGAAAAGTCTTGCACTAGAATTTGAGATCAAGGATTTGGGAGCTCTACGATATTTTCTTGGGATGAAAATCGCTCGTTCAAGGAAAGAAATTGTTGTATCTTAACGCAAATATATTATTGACCTTTTAAGGGAGACTGGAATGAGTGGTTGCAGACCAGTCGAGACTCCCATGGATCCTAATGTGAAACTTTGGGAAAAGAGAAATGCTTCTGTTGATACAGGCAGATACCAAAGATTGGTTGGCAAGCTAATTTATTTATCTCATACTCGACCGAATATTGCATTTGCAGTTAGTGTTGTTAGTCAATTCATGCATGCACCTTATGAGGAACATCTTGAAGCAATCTACTGGATTTTAAGATATTTGAAATTCACTCCTAGAAAAGGTATGTTCTTTAGAAAAACTAATCATAGGAGTGTTGAAGTATTTACTGATGCAAATTGGGTAGGATCAGTGATTGATAGAAGGTCTACTTCAGAGTATTGTACTATTGTATAGGGGAACTTAGTTACTTGGCGAAGCAAAAAATAAAGTATTGTTGCTCGAAGCAGTGCAGAGGCTAAGTTTAGAGCCATGGCTCAAGGGATATGTGAGATATTGTGGATAGATAGGATTCTCAAAGAACTTAAGAAGAAAGTGGAACTTCCTTTAAAGCTGTACTATGATAATAAACCTACAATAAGCATTGCCCACAATCCAGTCCAACAAGATAGAACGAAGCACATTGAGATTAATACACTTTACAAAGGAAAAACTTGAAAGTGGAACTATTTGTTTGACATTTGTTCCTTCAACTCAACAAACAGCTGACATCTTGACCAAGAGGCTTACAAGACCGAACTTCGAACATCTGATAAGCAAGTTGGGCATGCTTGACATCTATGCACCAACTTGAGGGAGAGTGTAGGAAAGTTATCTAATTTGATTGCTAAAAATTAGGAAATTATTCTTTAGAATATTTCCTTTTATATCTTTGATATATTTCCTTTTGTATCTTTGATATTTTTCCTTTTTGGATCCTTGATTTTTGGATTAAAAATTATTATTAAATAAGAAAAAGAGAGCTTAAATTCTCTCTGTTTTCCAGGATAAACTCCCGCTAATCAACGGTCATGATTGATATTAGTCCAAGACTGAACCTAGTGTTTTGTGCTTAGGGGTGTAATCGAATCGAGTCGATACAGTGCCAAGCTCAAGCTCGAGCTCGATTAAAAAACTCAAAACTTGAACTCAATCGAGTTTTTTTTCAATTATTCGAAACTCGACTCAAAAAATATTCAACCTACTCAAGCTTGACTCGATAAAGCTCGAATCAACTGAAAAATTTAATAAATTGTGTACTCGGCTCAACTCGACATTGACTTGAGTTAACTTGACTCAATTAAGCTCGAATATATTAAAATACTGAGGGTATAAAAGTAATTTAATAAAAAAAAAAAAAGATACTCGATTAAGCTTGCGAACTTCCCAAGTCGAATATTATGACACTTGAACTCGACTCAATAAACTACTCGATCTTGAGCTCGACTCGATTAACTCCGAGTCTTGAGTAGAATTCGAGTAGCTCACGAGTAGAGCTCGAGTAGCTCACGAGTAACTTAACTTGTTTACACCCCTATTTGTGTTGTTGGTGCCCAAGGAGGCTTATAAGTTGCTTTTTCCTATTGGGCCCAACATCTTTGCACAATCCTAAGCCATGATGAATCTTATACAGATTGTAATAGTCCAAATGCAACTCGCCTATTAACTTTCAGGCTCATACCACTTGACCATAAATGGTCAACGCAAATTATTCTACAACAGCTATTTAGTTCAGCATTTAAACTATACTACACCATTCAAAAAGATTATCCAAATTAGGCTACCATGAAGTAGCACTCTGTAAGCAATCATTTAGAAAACTATACAAATGGCTCCAAATAAAAATGATATATGGGATAGATGTGTACCTAGAGGAGGGACAGAGGTAACTGAATTACATAATGCACAACAGACATTTGCTGCTCCTCTGGGATAAAGAAGAATGCTCCTACAACCATTACACACAAGCTGACTCTGCATAGCTGCAATTTCAAAAAAAATCAACATGGGGAGACTAGTTCCATAGAATCAATCCAAGATGATAAGCCATAATTAAAGTCATCTATCACTTCAACTTTTGACAAACAAGCCTCCATATGAATGTAAAGAGCCAATCAATCTTATCAACTTACTTAATACCCTATACCAAACAATCATAAAAACAAAAGATTAAAACAAACAGAAGAAGCTGCACCAAGTGACTAACAAACACATAAGAAAAGCTAAACTGAAGCCATAAGCATCTTATCCGGAAATCAATGTAATAACTTAAAGGGGAACAAGATTGAAAATAATGGCCAAAAAATAAAAATATTAATAATGTTAAATGAAACTTCCTCTCTGCAACCACATTGATAGAATGGGCACAAAGAAACCTAATATATAAACTAACACAAGTAATCAATGATATGTAACTCAAGGAGACTAGTTAAACCTAATATAAAAATTAACACTTGGGTCAGCAAAGCAAATGGACAAAAAGAAGTAATGTCTTAGCTGCCACACAAATGCTATCACAAAGATCAGCTACAAATAAACATTTTGGCAAACAAAATTATGAGAATGGAAGCTTAGAATGCTACCAATCAATTAATTGAAAGCAATTATCTAGAAACAGTTGATAAAAGGTTGCATTCAGAAAACAGGCAGACATGGAGAGAGGGAGAGAAAATGAAAATACTAAAACAGATTATATAGGCTTCTTCAAATGACATGGTTAAAACTTAGCGCATTAATTCATAATTAAAAAAAAATGAATCCATTGACTAGCAAACACAAAAAATATATTCAAGCCAACACCCCAAAATGCCATCATATGTTGCATCCATAAGCTGAACAACACAGTCAACTTCCAAGTTACGCTTTTAAGAGACTCTTTTGCATGAGTGTGTATTTACATTCCCCCCCACCCCTCTCCTCTTCAGCAAGCATGGAAAAGAACTGGATATGTAGTGGCGATTGCATGTGGTTCCAGTAATTACGGTACTGAATATGGGCAACATAGATTGAAACTAGCTCAAAGATGAAATGGATCAAGAAAATTAGGAAATGCAAGAACCATCAACACTATTGTGCATTGAAATGGAGTTGGCATGCCAGCACTTTTTCTCAGGTTATGTTATGTGCTTCCTAAAGGACTTCAAATTATAATTTCAATTGTCATCACTATAATGACATAGCTATACCCTGTCCGATGTGTCCAAGGATAATCCATGACAGACCGAATAGCCATCTCCCTGAGGCATTAAGAAATACAAATTTCAACATAGCACATAGATGCAGTCCAGAATTACAGAACTGATAATCCATAAAGAAACAAAAAATAAATGCTTCTCAAAAATCGCAATTGGTATTAATTATAACAATGAGTACATTCAATATTTGACGGAACACGACCAAAATAAACCAGCAAAAATGAAAATCAAACCCAAAATCGAAGACCAAAACAAAAGGCAAAAATAAACAAACTTGAACCTAAAAAAAATCACCTGAATTGCCTGAAAAAGAAAAACCGCCTTTCACGCTTTACAGGAGCAACCGAAAACGAAAGAGTCAAAACTCCTGCCAAAATCCCAAATCAAAAATCAACAAATTCTTAACAATCAAAAGATCACTAAATCATAAGACAGATGCTCAATTCTACCGTTCAAAAGGAAATACCGACTTCGACTTTGATAGTCGACTAAAATGAAGACGACGACAAAGATTACAGCTCTATATACAAATAATGATAACAATGGAAGAAGAAGAAGAAGAAGAAGAAGAAGAAGAATTGGCCGATTGAGGAAACCGAAGAGATCAGGTAAAGGATTAAGACCCGAAAATAGATGGGTTATGTAAAAAGTAGAGCTAGGAATTTGGACAGAACAATTAAACTATTAGACGGATATAGATTTCAACTTAACGAATCGTAACTTTGTCGGATGAAAAAAATTGTATGGTAAATAAATTTTATCTACTTAGTATATAAAGATACAGTTAAAAATATATAAAAAAATTAATTATTTTAATATTAAATTATATAAAATATTTATAATATATTTATATATAATAAATTAATAATACATTATATTAAAATTAATTTTATTAGTATATTTTATATATGAATAAATATAAATAAATATTATATAACTATTATTTTTATAATTTTATTAATATTTGTGTCTATTTGTATATGATAATATTATACGTATAGACACGATTTGCTGATTGTATTTAATCATTTTGTATATTAAATATGTATACGAAATACGATACGATTATATATATAACATGAAATAAGATACGACACTGGCGATACAAAATAAAATATGATACAATTAAATACAATACAATTAGATATGACACGAATGTAGCTCCAGTAAAAAGTGAATATAAATTTGAGATTAGAAATTGGGTTAGAATGCTTTAAAAACAAAGAGAAAGAAATGGGGTCAGAATAAAAGAAATTTGCACAAAGGGGTTTGATTAGATAGAGAGAAGGTAAATAAAATAAATAAGTTAATCAATGATACAAGAAATGTGGATCAAACTAAGCAGGATTGTTAAATGTGAAAAGCTATATTTGTTGAAATTGTTTATCGAGCATAGACAAGGATAGAAATAGAATATGCCAACCGTAACAATCAACTCAGTTTATTGGTTTTTGGATCCGATTGCTCTATAAATATTATTTTTAAATCAATTAGTCTCCTCTAAATTTAAAAAATGTATCAAATAAGTACATTACTATAATGTGGTATTGGACTAAATCAGTATAATATAATTACTTATTAAGTTTTTTAAATATTAGAAAAGGTAAATTGGTCTAAAAATAATATTTAAAGGCAACTTATTTCAAAAACCGATCTATGAAGTAAACTGAAAAAAAAAAAAAAAATTCAGAAGCTCGGCATGATTTATGCTTTTTATTTAATAGGATAATATTTTTATAGCATAAGTAATAAAACGTCTCTATATTTGTTGTGATTCACTGTTTAGGTTCTTAAAATATTTTTTGGGTCTAATTAATCTTCAATTCAGTTTTTGATGAATATTATTATTTGTATTTTAAAAATATGTAACATTCCGCTCCAATACTAATATGTTTATGTCATGTCAACATTCAACTTTTAAATGTATATAGTAATATATATATTAAAAAAACTAATATTCAAAATTTAAATTAATACATTTTTATGTTTTAAAATATTTTAAAATATATATTTTATTTATAATTTTATATGAATAAAATTAATTAATTAATATTAATTTATGAAAAATAATAAAACAATAATTTTTTGAAAAAAACTTACATTTCAATATTCATTTCTTAATTAAAATAATATTTTTAATAAAAATTAATTTTAAAAATTATATATCGATAAAGAAAACACAAATAATTAAAATTTATTTTTATTTTATTAAATAATATAAATACTCAAATATATAGAATTTTGTAAGAAGCAAAGCACATAAACTTAAGTGGTCTGGTGGTTGAAGTTTCAATATACTCTTCATGTGCATCATGATCGATTCAAAAGGATCGGGGTTCAATCGGTTGTTTAGTCAGTTTTGATGCTAGGTAAAAAAAACATTTTTGTTTTGAAGTGTTAACCGGTCCAATTTTCTGGTTAGTTTGAAGATTTACTAGCCAAATTGGTCAAGTTGGACTAGTTTTTTTAAGAAAATTTCACCGTTTGCCCGCATTTTATTTTTTTTTCAATTTTACTAAAATTTTTGTGTATTTTCATTTTTACTGAAATTTATTCCTTTTTATTGTTTTTTTAATTTCAGTTTTCATTAATTGCAATTTATCATTCTTATAAAAATATGGTGTGCTATTTTCTCACGCTATTTTCTTGGGTGTAACTTCTCACATCTCCACTTTCCCACATTTTCATATCATGTGTTTCTATGTTTGGTATATTTGTTTTTCGTCTCATTTTTTTGTTCTTGCTGCTTTTTGCATTTTGTTTCATTTCATTTTAATTTTCATCCATTGGTTGAGTTTTCATTTTAATCTTAGTGGTTTATATTCCGTTGAAAAGAACTAGTTTCTTCTAATGAGATTATTATAAAGTTTAAGAAATCTAGGTCTAGTTTTGATGAGGAATATATTTATGAAAGTGACGGGTAAATGGCTTCTAAAAAGAGAAAAGGTTAAAATATCGAAGAACATCAGTGATAAATCTTTGGCTCTTGTGCTCGCAAAAGTTGGTGCTATTGTAAGTTTTCTGCATTTGGTTTTTTTTATCTTTATTTTGTGATTTTGTTTTGATGATGGTTTTTTCTAGTGATTTTGTGTTCTTATTTCTATATTGTGTTTTTTAGATGGTTTTATTAAAATATACCGAATGCATACTCAAAATATGCAATAGGTATACTAATATGTTAAACCCTAAATACAAGGTTTAGTGAAGGTATGTCTAAGGTATACCTAAAATACACGAAGAGATATCGATATTGTGCTATGTACATTTAAGTGGTTGTGTTCATATATATGCTTAAGGTATTCCAGAGGTATATGTTGACCTTAGAATAATTGATCTCTATTTTATGTTGACAATCAAATTAAATGTTATTAATGACTTTATTAAGTGTTGCTTTGATACTGTACTTTAAGTCTTGAAGACGTATAACTCACGCTCATGAAAGATATTTTGCACCCAGGAACATGATAAATGATGACCTTTTTTACCTCTATGTACCATAATTTATCATAAGCCACCCGAAACAACCCTTCTCCTCCTTAAAACTTTTAATTTGTTGGAAATTCCAATAGAGGAACCATCTCTCTTAGTGCCTAAAATCCTTTGATTGTCAAACACCTTAGCCTTATAACCGAAGAGAATACCCCCCTTTCTCACCATGACCTATTCTAAATTTAAGAATCCTCTTGACATCTAATACCTCATATATTACAAAGCAATTACAAGGGTGTCTAAATGTGTGGATGCCTTTGTCTATACTTTTGGAGAACAAAGTACTCCACAAAGCTCTTGGGTAATGTCCAAGAAAAGGGCTAGATTGTCAATTGAAGAGGGATCAAGAATACAAGAAGAAGTCCAAGAAGAGCAACTATAAGAGCATGATCCTCAGCCTCTCTCTTTGAGAGACCTATACAACTTGTAAATGATGACCTTCGACATGATGAGGCATCTCCAATATGGACATTCAAGGGATACAAGGTCATATAAAAATGCAAGTTTACCCCACTAATTTTGAAAAGGAAGTAACTTTTTAGGGAGAGCACAATGATTATAAATAGATAATGCCAGCGGAAACTTACTTGTTAGAGCGAGAATTTTATGTTTTCAATGTTTTGAGTAGATCAGTTACAAGAATATGGACTGAATTTTACAGCACAAATCCCTTCGATCTCTTGATGACTTTAGAATATTAGGAATTCTGTGTCTTTTCTCCAAAATTTCTTTAGTGCAAATTCATTAACGTGGGATTTTTATTTCTGATTTTATGGGAGAGGAAGTTAATTCCAAATTAACTTCTCCCTTTTATATTAAATAGCATTTGGGCCTTGGGCTGGGTTAAGCCCACATGGGCAGTCTAGACCCATAACCCAATATTTTCTACTTGTCCATAATAGACTTGGCTTATCTAAAAAATTCCAATATTTCAGTCTCAAAGAGAATTATTCATACGAGTGAACGGACCGTGCAACCCGAAGCACATAAATGGTGTGAGCTCTAATATACAAACCTAAACATAGGCCATATAAGAGACATCAACCCAATGATGTATTTATTCATCATATTGTGCTTATTTACTCCAAGTATCTTTCTTAATACATATAATCGAGTATCATTTAATTCCTTTAGAATCTATACTTAGATCTCATTTTCCATTACCTTGTATTATAAGTTATTTCAAGCTTAATTAAGCAAAATGACTCTGGCCGATAAATACAAGTAACAAAAGTATAAACAAAAAAAAACTATTTCTTTCGCCCTCATATCAATTGGATCAAAATCAACTTATTTTTCTAGAAGTATTCCATTAAGTCGAATCATCTCATGACTATAAGATACACCCTAAGATAGCCAACATTAATTCATCACTTTATGATATAGTTAAAAGTCACAAAGGGTAATAAAATGAAATCCGTATTCAAGACTTCTAGGATTCATATAGCGAAGAAGCATGGATTCATTCTTTGCTTCTTGATAGGTCGTCTAACAAATACAGTATGAAATGCATGTTATGGTGGAACAACTCCTTTTTCATCGAAGATAAAAAGAGTGTATGTTGTACTCTTTATTTATTAACACCATATAAGTCTTAGTCTTGCTGCTCTGAATGCGGCAAACCTGAAACTTTTGTCTATATAGTCCACATGGCTACTGATGTGACATTACGGGTGGCGCGTGGAGATCCGTTTGAGTTCCAATTTTTTAAAAATGCTTAGAATTTATTTTTCTAGAATGTTTAGAGCTTTTTTTTTTTTTTGGATTAAAAATGCCCAAAAAGTGTATATTTTAACATGATCAGTGATAACATTTCATTTTTAACTTGCTGCTAGTATGTTTTAACATTTTTGGTGTATATTTGATGCTATACTATAATATTTTTCTTTCCATGTAATGAGAGATCGTATGTTTGGCGCTTTGAAACGACTGACTGCATATAGGAAAAATCAAATGCATTCGTTAGATGAACACATTCATATAATGTATCAAAAATTGTAGAATTTTTATGTGTTTTTTCAAAATGAGCATGAGCTGGCCCACAAACAAAAAATGTGGATTGTTCTTGATTCCTTAGTTGATTCATAGGAAGAAGAAAGAAAGACGCTTAGAGAAAGGATATACGACTTGAATTACAATAACATTGTAAGAGAATTAAAAATGGAGGAAAAGTGCCATATTATGCATGATAATAGGCGATCTTGTCAGAAAACGAGTGGATATCCACGATTGAGTAATGGCTATTAACAAACTTGTTAGTGGCTTCCTATAGAGGGGTAAAATGACTAGGAATTTGGTATGTAGGGAGCTCATTAAGAAAGATCTAAAAGATCCCGCAGAATATTATTGAATGCTTGACGACGAATCTATAGATTCCGAAGAAGCTTATCTAATACGACATATGAACTTTAGATTTACCTAGTGGACTTTATTTCTTTATGTTTATGTTGATGTTGTTTAGTTTTGTTTATTCTTTTAAAACATGTGATGGATATTTACATATTATGTTTATTTTGAATGTTTAAGTATTGAATATTTTTTCTTTACGCATATGTCTCATTATTTCATTACATGTTTGATATTTGAAAACAATATATCTTATTATCACATTGAATGAGCAATATATGATATATTATTGTGGGATTATTAGGTTAGTAGGTTAGTAAATCTCATCTAATAAAATAATTGACACATGTTTTAAATTAAATGATAATAACTAGACTATGTTAGTAGAAATTGATTGGATTGTATTATAAGACTATTGTTTTTGCTATATGTGTTAGGTTGTTATTGATTAATTTAAAACTTTGCGACATGAAATAATATGAATTGTGAATTGTGCTAATTTAGATCGTTGTTTCTAATTAGTTGAAATGGCTGCAACAAAAAATATTTGTCGCCAATTTGAACTGAGGAGATAAGTAGAATGACAAAAAATTATGAAGTCTGGCATAGAAAAATTCAATATCTCCTGAAGAGCAAGACATGCTGGAGATAATCATACAACCCATTGCTAAGCCTGAGTATGGGAGTACTGCTTAGCATAGGCGGGATATGGAGGCATAACAAGCCTATAAGTGCAAGGATCAAGTTGCTCGCATATTAATGTTGTGCAGTATGAGGGATGACCTAATGCTACGTTTTAAGAAACATCGCTCAGCCTAGGCAGTTTGGGACACTGTGAAGGTCCAGTTTGGTGGAACATCAATTACTAGGTTGCGTCAATTGACTTTAAAATTTGTGCTTATAAGAAGAATCATGCTCATACGATAAGGTAGCATCTCATTGTTATGTCTAATATGATAAGTGAGTTGAAGGTCGCTGTGTTAGTGAACTGCAATAAAAGCAATCACCTTTAGCACTATATGTACATTTTTCATTGATATGAATAAAGACATTTTCATTTATTAATGTCCATTTATAATATGAATTGATTGGATCTTAATTAATTAATAAAGTCTATGATATAAAAATAGCATGAAGAAAATCATGATGGGATCGTGATAGTGAGATTCCTATCATGTGTAATTATGTTTATATCTAAATCATCCCTAGCCATAGGATCAATGAGATAATACATTGTTAATTTGAATAGGCTAGCACATGATTTACTCCTTGATTGGATTAAGTAGTAGTTCTCAGAAACTATAAGCATAAGATATTTAAAGTTAACATATGGATGCTTGCTAGAGTAGTCAAGTACATCGGAAACCCGCTATGAAATTATCATATGGATATTCTAAACATATATCAATGATAATTTCATCATAGTAATGGTGCAAATATCCTTGGACTTGATGTACTTAAAGTTATCTTGAATATTGATTATGTACTTTGACTTCATTCCTTGTTGCCTCTAAGAAAGGTTGCTCATAGGGTAGTGATTTAGTACAGTTTGAGGTATTCAAAAATAGTTGGGTAGTCAATAAAGGATTCACCACTCCTGTTAGAAGGAGAGTATATCCATGACCATTTATCGAGATCATTATTCGGAAAAATTCGGCCAAAGTAGGATTGTCTCGAAGGTCTTCAGAGATATATCTTTATGAGTAATGAGTCTCGGTGACAAGTATTAATATCACTTGGACTAGATGTGATGTAGTCAGTCTAGTAGAAGCTGACATTTAGACCACGCTCTAAACCAAGTAGGGTATAATGAGGGTGAAAGGATGAATTGTACAAATATTGTCTATGGAAAAGTTCATAGTCAAACTACTAACTTTTATGTCAATTGAGGTCATGATGTGTTATTAGATACTGCTTATAACTTGCTCAAGATCAAGTGTTGATCTGAGTGACCAACATACTATAAAATTTAAAAATTATACCAACTCCCTAAAATTTTGACATATAATACTAGTACCTTTCTGTAAATTTGATTTATTAGACTAATATCTTCCGAGCAAAAGAGAATATTCTATTTTATTAGTTTATTATATTTTTTTTCAAATATTAAGAGATATTAATATATTATTTCAAACAAATTGTGTATTTTTAAAATTTTAGTAAATAAATAGTAATTTTTTCTATTTTATTTTATAAGTCAAAGGGTATTATAGCGAAAGCGTAGATTTATAACGGCTAGTTGTAGTACCGTTGGATATGTGGAAACCCTGAGTACGCTCCCCAAGGCGTCGACCACCAGCCCATGCTGCTCACTCACTCTCTCCTTTTGCTCTCCATTTTCATTTCCATTGAAGAGATTGACTCTTAATCCACACTTAGCTTAATATTGTTTTAGGGTTTTCGTTTTCGTAACAGAAGAAGGAGCTGACTTTTTTTTTGCCCTCTTTTACAAAGAAAAACAGAGGAAGAACCGAGTTCGCATTTCCCTGCTCACCATGAACATCTTCAAGAAGAAAACCTCTCCTAAAGGTACATTCTTTTTTTATTTTTCGGGACTCTCTTTCTTGGTGAAATTTGCATTGTGGACTGTTTGGTTGTCGAGAAAATTGAGATGGAGTGGAAAATGGGTATGGCCGTTGTATTTTCATGTAGATAAATTAGGTAATTAGGGTTTTGCTGAATGATTCCGAGTTTTATATTCTTCGTGAATTCAGTTGCGTTAAAGCTGAATTTCTAGTCTTTTCTAAGATCAAGGTTTTACTTTCCCTCCTTTTGTTTCCTCTCTGAATCCATAATCATGTAAAAGGAAAGGTTTTATGGCCTAATTTGTGTTTCAATTGCTAAATGAATTACCTTTTATGTATGTTAAGAAAATTTGTTGAATGGTTGTTTGTATTTGGCAGATGCTCTCAGGGCAAGCAAGAGGGAAATGGCTGTTGCCACCAGAGGTATGTGTGGTTTTAGCGTTGTCCTCAAAATTCAAATTCTTGTTTGTTGTTAATTGTAGGGAAAAGAGAATTGTTGCTTATTCAAGGCTTTTGCAATTAGTACCACTAGACGTATGAAGTAGGACAGACATATACAACCTATCCCTTAACTATTTATCTGAACTGAGCTAAATTTCTTTTATGGATGTGATCTTCTGTTGAAATTTATAAATAGGGAGATATTGATTAAAGGACTGGAGATCTTAGGATTTAAAGATATTCTATTGCCACTTATTTTACATGACATTATAGCATAAACATCAAACAGTGTGAATAATAGATATATAAAATATACATTTAATTGTCCCTTCCCCTAATTGTTCCAAAGGATAAAAAAAAAAAGAAGGCCTCGATTGTCTATCATTAACTATAGCAATTCTTTTTAGTTTTTTTTTTCTTTTTTTCCTTAGAAAATATTTCTTCCTTGATATTTCGCATATAGTTCACTGACTTATCATAATGTTAATTGTATGAAAGTAATTTTTGTTTTTCCATATTTATAAGATTTACAGAGTTTCTTTTTTCTTTTTCATGTTTGAGAAGGAACATTTGCACACATGCTAAATTTTGAGGAAAAAGATTAATTATTTTGGCTAAAATAGAGATATATTTGATTTAGACTCTCACTTTTTTCAAAATTTCGAAACTTGAAAAAAGTGGACAAAAGATTGGGAATGCAGTAGGGTTAAAGATGCAGAGAACATCTAATTCCACGCCAAGTAGCCAAGTCTGTTGGACCTCCCAATAGACATGAGGACAAAGGAGTGTCTCAGATGGCAAATGGTTTTTGAATATCAAAGTTTTACACAATAACTTAAGTTAGCTTATATGAGTTTAAAAATGAAATTAAATTCATAAAATTTTGAAACTGTAGGAGCTTAAACCTATTATATATATATATATATATATCCATAGAAGATAATAACCTGAAGTTTAATTCATTCTGAGAACTCGACATGTTTATTTCAAAATCATTTTACAAATGAATTTAAAATTATAAAATTTTTAATAAGAGCATAAACCTGTTAAAAAATAAATTTGCAACAATCCTAGGATACGTTAGAACTTCTACAGAGAAAATATCCTGCAGCAGTGTAATTCATTCTGAAAATTGAACATCTTCATTTCAAAATCATTACTAGGTAGGGATAATTTCATGTGGTGGATATTTTGGTATGACAGACTACAGAGGAGGATTATGAATTTAAATTTCAAGGATTTATTATACACCTGGAGAAGAAAACAAAACCATACTATTATTTTAGTGGGTTCCTCTATTAAACGCTTCAAGTTGCTTCATAGTGTTTATGGATGACTAAATGCCCAACCTAGGAATTAGTACCAATTATGCTGCACTGAGTTATTGCCTTAGAAACAAACAAAACGTTAGCAGCATCATTTTGAGGTTATAGGAGACACTGTGCAAATAAATAACTTTAACACAAATTTAAATCATGATCTGTAGCATGCACTTATGCTGATTATTCTTTTGTTTTTTTTTTTTGCCCCCTTTATTTTATAGGAATTGAACGTGAAATTGCATCTCTTCAACTGGAGGTATGTTTGTGTTACTGGTACGTGTTAGACATGCTTAACCAATTTGTTTTTCTTATTTTTTTTTTCTGCCTTATGATTTTCAGGAAAAGAAATTAGTAGCAGAGATCAAGCAAACAGCTAAAACAGGAAATGAGGCAAGTTTGCCTTTTCATTTATTAGTCAACTGGGGATGGATATGGGCTTTGCCTAGTTCTATAATTGAGGGATATGATAAAGTACTATAAATTTGTTAGTTATTTTCAACCTCTGCTTCCATGTCATTTACTATTTTCATTTGGCTCTGCATTTTTCCTAAACACCTGGATGCACAGCTGTTCAAGGCATTTATCTCCCGCAAAGAGGAATAGCTGGTCTTAGTTCATGAGCTAATCATCTAGTATCAGAAGGAAGCTAGACATGACTTTTATTTTCTTTCTAATTCAAATTTGGAACAACCACATTTCATTTTTCACTTTACAATGTTTACTTAGATCCTGAAATGGCTGAAGCTGTCTTCTTATATGCTGAAATTATTTTTAAATGGTTCTTGTTAGAACAATTTTATTGCATACTTGGAACATTTTGCTCATGATGATTATAGAACGTATTCTTTACAATCTGCACTAAATTTTCTTTCAAAAGAAATTAAGTAGAAGAAAAATGTAGTACAGAAACGGCATTAGAACTTTCTGAACCAGGAATCCCCAATTTTAATATTCACCTGACCATTGTACCATAATAGAAACTTTATCTGCCATCAAGCATTATGAAAAGTGGCTGAAAAATATTAAGCAAATACTAATATTAGCTGGTTTGTAATGTCAGCTTATTAAATAAGGAATATTGTAGTGTAAGCATCATTTCAGATTTGTTGGAACATATTGCGGCTTTTGTTAAAATCTTAACAATAATGGAAAAAATTATTCAAGGGGCATAAACTGGAGCCAATCGCTAACAATGCATGGACAATGGTCATATTTTGTTGGGTATATATCCAATGCAACTTTTTTTTTGTTAAATTGGTTTGCGGGGTCTGATAGCTTGATTAGTCAATGCATGCTCAAGATAGCTATTTCATCTTTTCCTTTTATTTATTCTAACTGAACCTTGTGAAAGCATCTGCATAGGCTGCTACTAAGATCTTAGCTCGTCAACTTGTTCGACTACGGCAACAGATAACAAACTTGCAGGGGAGTCGTGCCCAAATTAGAGGCGTAGCTACTCATACACAGGTAACTTTTCTGGAGTCAAAGTTTAAATGATTAGATGAAATTAATCTTTTTCTATTTCTTATTGATTCTGATATGGTGTCTTGGTTCACAGGCCCTATATGCCAGTACTTCAATTTCTACAGGGATGAAAGGTGCAACTAAGGCAATGGTTGCCATGAACAAGGTCTTCATTTTTAACTTTCTACAGTACATATGTTTTTCTCAACATATGCTTTGTACCTATGAGATATATAGTCAATCAAAAATTTCATACTGCTAGACTTTAGTTGCCTAGTCCAGCAGTTGGTATCTGCCAAAGACATTAGAAATGGTGTAGGGAAGTTAACTTAAATGAGTCATTTTCTGCTACTTTGAAAAGAATTCAGCTTGTTTTAAGTAAAGCGCCTCATGTTGACAGACCGAGATGTGTAAAAAATCACAATATAGAAATTGAGATGAGTTAGTGGCTATTTCTACTGTGGGAAGATAGATTTTCAAATATAGTTTCTTGTAGGTTGCAGTATATTTTTCAGTGTTGATGTTTGTCATTGAGCTGGTTGTTCTTATTATTTAATTGTCACTTCCAAGAGTATAAGCTTTTTTTTTGTTTTTGTATTATGTTATTACTATTTACCTTCGTCTAAATAGTGTTATTACTATTTACTTTTTTTTTTCAGCAAATGGCTCCTGTAAAACAAGCTAAAGTAATTAAAGAATTCCAGAAGCAGTCAGCACAAATGGACATGACGGTATTACTTATGATCTCTGAAATATTTCCTGATTGTGATCTCCCTAGACTACTTTTGCATTCTAGCTCCATTAAATTTCTCACAATCAAATGGCTGGTCTAAGAGAAAGGAAGTTTAGCAGTAAATGAATTAGCTATACTCAGGCCACTGTGTTTTATCATGTCCTGCCAACACAAGATAATCATTACCCCTGAATTGGGTTGATGGTTCTAATGAATTAGTTATGGTATATGGACTTGGAATATTTAATCCTATTGTCCTGTCCTTTTCCTTTTCCTCAGATTGAGATGATGTCAGAGTCTATTGATGAAACCCTAGACAAAGATGAGGCTGAAGAGGAAACAGAGGAACTCACTAACCAGGTGAATTATTGGCAGCACTATTACTTTCAAGTTTTACTGTAACGATCTCAGTATTTCTCTAATTAACATGAATAATTATAGGTTCTTGATGAGATTGGTGTAGACATTGCATCTCAGGTATGTTCCATTTAAATATTGTCGCTTTCATATGATTCATGTTCTTTTAATAAAATTTTTTAATTGTGCACCTATGATTCTTTTTCTTAACAGTTATCTTCAGCTCCAAAAGGTAGAATTGCATCAAGGAATGCTCCTACTGTTGTCAAAAGGTATTTACTCCTGTATTTTGAATTAAGGTCCACTATTATATTTCTGAATACATTGTTGCGAGGTAATTATGAATATTATTGAAGTGAATCTTCTTTTGGGAATTGCTCTTCTTTGAGAAAGGATTTGAGTTTTTTTTTGTGGAATTTTTTGAAGTTGTTGGAATTTTTCGTGATTTTCCTTGGATTACAAAATTGGTGCCCTATGTAGATATTTATGGTTCTTTTATATCAGTTGTTTTTATTATTCAGGAAAGGGTTACAAAAAGGCTAGACTAATTGTAAAAAGCAGAAGAATATCCAGGAAATATATGACAAATGGCAGAAATAATAGTAAAAAGAGGAAAAATTATTTCTGTTCTACTTTATTGGCAAGAAAGAAAAATGTATTCCTCTCTACAGACTAGCACTGGTTGAATTTTCTTAAAATCAATCATGCTGTTGCATTTCCATGTTTTGAATAGAAATATCAACTAAAAATTTACAATTAAATATAGAAAAGATTTGTACAGAAATATCAACCAAAATCAACTGAGAAATTCCTGTAGCCTGACTGACAATGTTGTCTTTGTTTATATTACAAATTTTTTTTTCCTCCTAGAACATCTACATTCTACATTTAACCTTGAAATTGGGAGGTTGGATATGCTTTTGACATCGCAACCATCTTCTCTGAATCTTTAGAGATGTGATTCTTGCTTAAGCATGTTCCATGAAATTACAAGTTGCACTTTCGCAATCAGATTTAATTTGGATTCCAGAATTTTCTCACTCTGAAGTTTAGTTTGTAACAATTTGATTTACTTCGGATTTCAGAATTTTGCAACAAGATATTCTAAATCCCTGAATGTAAATTCTAAAAGAGCCTCTCACATTTGCAGATTAAAATGTTCTGAGACCATGGCGGCACTATTACTATTAATTTAAATTGCTCTTTTTTTATGGGAATATATATTTCTTTTTATTATTTTCAATTGGAGGAAAGGAGCTGAAGTATATGCTAATAGATGTGTTATGATGATGTCAATGGTTATGTGCTTGAAATGTCTAATTGTTTCTATGTGACAATTGTTTTTATCTGAAATCCAGTTCTGAAGCTCCTGATGTTGAGGATCTTGAGAAAAGGTTGGCATCCCTTCGACGCATATGATCCAGATAACATGGTGGTCCAACATGTGATGCATAATCCTATTCCTTGTAAATTTTCTGACATAAACAATCGCGTGCAAGAGAAAAAAGAGTATTCTATATTTGTGTGTGTGTTATAGTTAACAAAAACAACCAGATTAATATTTCTATTATTTATAAGTGGTATAGAAGAGAAGTAATTTAATTTTTATTTTTTTGGCTGGCGTATTTGCATATATTCAGTTCTTACTTTGCTTTTTGACTGTTTTTCTCTTATTTTATTTTTTTCTTTATTGAGACATGGAATTGGAAATAGGGAGAAGCTGCAAAATAAGAACTTATAAATAAGTGATTAAAGATCAGAATTTAAAACCAATGCAGGTTGGTTCAAGTGGTTCGGCAGTTGATCCTCTTAAGTAAAGTTTAAGTTCGAGTTTTGTGAATGGAGAAAATATGAACTGGAAGGGCTTTAGAGCATTGATTATCATTAGAATTCATTTATGATACATAGCATACATAATTTTCTTCATGGTCTTATCCGATTTGAACTGAATTAGTTAGGGCTATGGATTTCTAGATACTGATAGTGGTGGTACTTTTAGATTAAAAAAAAAAGAAGGAATTTGAAGATGAAATTGTTCAAAGATAAGAACTTATTTAGTAATTTTAAATTACTATGAATATAATTTGATTGAATATACAGGTTGATAATAATTCAATTATTAAAGAATCTATATTATGAAAAATTAAATTATCGAAATAAAAAAACCACATAAAAAAGATTTTATAAAAAATAATAAAAATGATAACCAAATGAAATTGTAAGATCAAACTTTTAGGTAGATGATTTATTTAGGAATGATAAGGAACAGATCATGGCCTTATTTCTCCTTTTCTGTTACCAAATATGAATTTATATTTTTATTTCCACTCTATACTCCGACAGGAAATTAAAAATAATTTTCATTCCTGTCCTCAATGGGATCAAATATCCCCGATATATTAAATTTTTTTATTTATATTTGATATTATTTTTATCTATTTAAATTACCAAATTAATTTACATCAAAATAAATTTAAAAAATAACAAAAAAAAAATTATTAATGAGCATTCCATAATCCATATTGACCTGCCTAATAAAATCATAGTATTAATCAATTCATATATAACTAATAAAGTTTAAATTTACTAAAAAAACACATTAAGCTATTTATATAAATTTAAAAAAATCCTTTAAAATACTATTATAAAAAAATAAACTGTCTCCGCCTCGTTTCCTCTAAATGGCACTTCAAATTTTTCTAAAATCCAACTCTGTCCAAGTCAAAAATCAAAAAATTCACTCCATTTAGAGTGCATATGGGGCGGAGCCCACAAATCTAGGTCTAATTGACATCCCTAGATTCATTATAAAAAGAATTCATTTTAAATGATGTTCCCAAATTCAGAGCAAATTTCCTTAGGATCATAACATGATATTTCATAGGATCATAACTTGATATCTTTTTATCCTATCACAAACATGATTTATTATTTTGCCGAAAAAAATAAAAATTATTTCCAAATTATATTAAGCAAAATTTACTATTTATCTTATGTGGTTCAATATATTATAATGGTACTTTATGAAGTTTGAAAATTATACGATTTATCTATTTTATTTTATCTCCGTTAAATTATGTAATCATTCTGTTAAATTTTAAAGTATTTATCATTAGTCAGAAATAATATTCTCTTTAGCTCGTGGATAGTAGTACAATAGATCAAACATGCAAGGGTAAATAGTAATTTTTTTATTATTTCACTATAATTTAACATATTTGTAATAGAAAATCTAACATAATGATATGTTAGTAGAATATAATAAAATAGAGAGAGTAAATTGTATAATTTTTAAATATTAAAAAAATACTAAGTATAATATCAAGGATAGTAATTTTTCCTTAAATTAATTATGATTTTACAGTTATAGGTTGAAGATGTGATATTTTTTTTTTTTAAAAAAAAAACTTTTTCTGCATGATGTTCCACAATTTCAGAGCAAGAAATTAATGTTGGATAGGATCATAATATGATTTATTAGTGGACAAAAATGTTCTCTTATAATTGACGCAAAGTCTTTATATTAGGAAAATAGTATTTATTATTCTCAAAAAGGGAAAAGTTTATTTATTCAGCAAATTACTTAGTTTAGTAAAATATAATTAAAGTATTAACTATCTCATATATTCAATACGAAAAGATTTTCAGAGATTTATAAGTTAACTATTTTTATCAAATGATTATATTTATTTGTTTTCTCTTGAAGAGAAATGCCAATTGTCCCAATTGTTTTGTCCCAACTTATATTAAAATATATGTACTTTAACACAAATTGATAATGAGAAATGCTAGTCCTCCTTCTTTAATTATAAAAGATTTTATTCAAACACAACAAAAGATAATTTAAAATATAAAACTTAGCAAAACATCAAAAGATGTATTTTTTTTTTAATCAAATGTATTTCTCCTTCTAGAAAAAAAAGTTTTTATATATATATCTTATTATGTATAGGTGTATATGATGAAGATATTCATTAATCCTTTTGTCCATTACTGATTCTGCAGTTTAGAGTTGAATTGAATATTAAGATTAGGAACAAATCAACCTCACTTAAATATGGATCCTAATGATAATGATGTTGTGGATGAATTGGATTTGGACACATTGATTTGTACCTCAAGAGAGACAAATTTTTGGCAATATGTAACTGGTTCTTTACCAATTGGAAATATACATAGAGAATTTTTACAATATTGAAGAAAATATAGTAGAAATTTTTATATTATTTTAAGTTATTTTGAAACAATATTGAATTTACAATTATCAAGTGGGACATTTAGGCCCTCTAATACTATATCCATCTAATTCTACAATCTTCAAATGGATATAGTCTAAATTATAAATAGTATGGAAACTTGATCATTGGATAAGCTAATTAATTAGAAAGTAGATTCTTAGAATTTGTTTGAGAGTAAGAACATTAAGGTGATATGGTAATAAACATGTCCTCTAAACTGACATACTATGCCTATTACCCTCCCTCTGTAAAAGAAAAAGATAATAATCCGGTTCTTATGCCAACATGCTGATATATGTAGTAATCAGACTAATTCCGATATCATATTAAAGAAAAAAAAAATGGCAATATCTATAAGATACATTACATGTGTAATGAAAACTTTTTCCCATTGATGGATAGGTTTAGGGCCAATTTTAGTCAACTAGGAATGTATAATTAAGGTTGACAAAATCAGACAGAGAATAAACCCAAACGGAAAGAAATTTCAAAAAAAAAAAAAAAAAAAAAAGCTACACATGAAAACTATATATAAAGAGCTCATTTGATTTCCATATGCAAAGCATCAACATCACCATTCAGTAATCTGATAATTGTTTCTCGATGAGAAATGGAGGCATCTGAGAACAAGAGTACAACAATTGCATTATTCTTCATATGTTTTCTGTCTTACTGTATTCCTTTATCAGTTGCACAAGACTGTAATCAATCACTTGGGTTTGGGTATTCAATCGATTCCGTCAATGTTAATCTACAACGCAATTCTTTGCAAGCTAAGCTTACACTCATTCAGAATTCTTCTGTTTACGGACCTGACATTCAAAGTCTCGACCTCTTCGTCAGGTAAATTCATCTACTTTTTTCGATTTTCGTATTCTTTTTCTCGATTCAGTTGTAAAAATGGTTTCTTTGATTTGTAACGTAGCGTACGATTGATGCAGCTATGAAACGACGAATCGTCTTCGAATTCGAATAACAGATTCACAATCGCCGAGATGGGAGATTCCTCAATATATCATTCCCCGTCAAAATCAGTCTAGTTCCCCGGCGTCGACCCACCATCGCAGGTTTTCGGGTCCTTCTTCCGATCTCGTTTTCACCCTTCATAACACGACTCCTTTCGGATTCTCCGTCTCCCGCAAATCCAGTGGCGATGTTCTTTTCAACACCACGCCAGCGGGGACTGATTCCGCCACTTTCTTGGTGTTTAAAGATCAGTATATTCAGTTATCTTCCTCGCTTCCACAAGACTGGTCTTCACTCTACGGGATTGGAGAGCACACAAGAAGCTCCTTCAAGTTGAAGCAGGGTCAAACATTGACTCTATGGAATGCTGATATAGCAAGCTTCAATCCTGATCTTAATCTTTATGGTTCTCATCCATTTTACCTCGACGTCCGGTCGCCGTCGGCGGATGGGAAAGTGGCCGCAGGGAGCAGTCATGGTGTATTACTGTTGAACAGCAATGGAATGGATGTAGTTTACGATGGTGATAGGATCACTTACAAGGTAATTGGTGGGATCATTGACTTGTTCATTTTTGATGGGCCTTCTCCTGATTTGGTGATTCAACAATACACAGAGCTTATCGGTCGCCCTGCCTCTATGCCTTATTGGTCTTTTGGTAATGATTAATAACCTTACCTTTTCAATTCAATTCTCATCAATATGTTGCAAATTGATGCCAAAATTCTTAAAATTATTGTAATATAATATCTAAATTCAATTTCTGATAAAAAAAAAAAAGCGTGATAGCCTGTTAATATGCCACATCAGCATGCTATATTATTAGAAATTGTATTTTTCGGTTTTCATATTATCTTTTTTAATCGGAAATTGAACTTAAAGACCACATTGTAACCTTTTCAAAAAGTTTAGTAACGATCTGCAATAATTAAAAATTTTAGTACCAATTTGCAACATATTGACCATTTCTTAGGACTTTATAATTATTGGTATTATTTATGTTATTAACAATTTCTTAGGGCTTTATAATTATGTATGTTCTTTTTAATATTATTATTATTATTTTTACGAAAAGGTCTAAATGGAGATTCAAATTCCAGACTTTATAGTCTTAGTTATTGGATTAGTATCATTAAACTAAAATTTGGCTTAAAATTTATTGGTTCATGTTTTTTTTTATTAATTATGAGTTATTGATTGATTTGGGTTGCTTAATTTCAATTGAAGGATTCCATCAATGTCGATACGGTTACAAGAACATTTCTGACGTGGAAGGGGTGGTGGATGGGTATGCAAAAGCTAATATCCCTCTAGAAGTGATGTGGACAGATATTGATTACATGGATGCATTCAAAGATTTCACTTTTGATCCCATTAACTTCCCTCAACTTCAAATGAAAGCCTTTGCTGACAAGCTTCATCAAAATGGTCAAAAATATGTTCTCATAGTTGATCCTGGTAATCAATTAAGTACCCACCTCTTCATATTAAATTAATTTTAATTATTTTCGAATTAAGCAATATATATATATTGGTGTTAATTAAATTAATTAAATATTGCTTAATTTCTTCTGCAGGTATTGCTGTTAATAGTTCCTATGGAGTTTATACCAGAGGATTGCAAGCTGATATTTTTATCAAGCGGGATGGAGTTCCTTACTTGGGAAAAGTGTGGCCAGGAGATGTTCATTTTCCTGATTTTCTTAACCCCAACACTCTGTCTTATTGGAATGATGAAATCAAAAGATTCAGAGATATTTTCCCTGTTGATGGTCTTTGGCTTGATATGAATGAGATTTCCAATTTCATAACTTCACCACCCACACAAAACTCTACCCTTGATAATCCTCCTTGCATGATCAACTATGGAGGAAACCAGAGGTCCATTAATGACAGAACAGTCCCAGCATCCAGCCTGCATTTTGGTAACATTACAGAATATGATGCACATAACTTGTTTGGACTGTTAGAAGCTAAAGCAACCCACGAAGCTTTAATAAATCTGACTGGCAAAAGGCCTTTTGTACTTACTAGATCAACTTTTGTAAGTTCTGGCAAGTATGCTGCTCACTGGACTGGTGATAATGCTGCAAAATGGGAAGACTTGGCCTATTCGATTCCTTCAGTTTTGAATTTTGGACTCTTTGGTATACCGATGGTTGGTGCTGATATATGTGGTTTCTCTGGCGATACTAATGAAGAACTCTGCGGCCGCTGGATTCAGCTTGGAGCGTTTTATCCTTTTGCCAGAGATCATTCTGACATACACAGCAATCGTCACGAGCTTTATCAGTGGGATTCGGTAGCTGCAATAGGAAGGAAAGTGTTGGGGCTTCGATACAGGCTTCTTCCATACTTGTACACTTTAATGTTTGAGGCGCATACTAATGGAACACCAATAGCAAGGCCTGTTTTCTTCTCGTTTCCTGAAGATACCAACACTTACGATATCGATACGCAGTTTCTGCTGGGTAAAGGTGTAATGGTGTTGCCTGTTTTAACTCAAGGAGCAGTTTCTGTGGAGGCATACTTCCCTAAAGGAAACTGGTTCAGCCTGTTTAATTTCTCGGATTCAGTCAGCATGAACTCAGGACAGAAAATCACGCTGGATGCGCCCTCTGATCATATCAATGTTCATGTGAGGGAAGGTACTATTTTGGCAATGCAAAGCGGAGGGATGACTACTGATGCTGCTCGAAAGACGCCGTTCGAATTGCTGGTGGTGGTGAGCAACAATGGGAATACTAGGAGTACTGGAGAATTGTTTTTGGATGATGGAGAGCAAGTGGAGATGGGGAATCCTGGAGGGAACTGGACTTTTGTCAGATTCAGCGGCGGTATTAATCAAGAGAACAATACTGTCTTCCTTCAATCTGAGATCGGAAATGGAGGATTCGCTTTGAGTCAGAATTATACCATTAATAAGGTCACTTTTATTGGATTACAACAGGCTGCTTCTGCTTCTGCTTCTGCTTCTACTTCTACTCAAAGATTGATCAGTACCAGAAAGGGATTAGCAACAAAGCATAGTTTAGGCAACAGCTGTGCCATGTTTTTTAGCGTCGAAATCTCTGGGTTATCCCTTCCTGTCGGAAAAGAGTTTCAATTGGATCACCCCATTAATTGATTTCATCCCATATATGATAAAATTGATTCTCATCATCCAATTTTTCTACAATATTTTAGTATGTTCAGTTAATTATCGTCATCCAATAGTACCTCTATTGAAATTTGCACTTCAATAAAATTTACTTGTTAAATGTAAATTCTAGGTGGGTTTTCAGAGGAGAAGACAACCTCTCTGATGTTGGAGAAAAAAGGAAGAATATATGATTACGGTCATATATAAAATCTGTCATTCTTAATTAGTAGGCGGGTATGATATTCCTCTTATCAACGATGGCCTACTTGCCTTGGTGTTTCTTGCTTCACGAGTCTTGAGAGGCTAAAAACTTCATCTGGGATTATCAGCATATGATTTTGATCTTTCAACTTGCTGGATGCAGTACTTCAACTCCTGTTGAATGTTTAATCTTGAAGGTGACATAACTATGTCTTTCCAAATAGAACCACTTGAACAAGCTGGGTTCGGAGACTTGTAAAGTTCATATATTGAGTCTGCTTCCTCATTCAACCTCCCCACCCTCTTTAGACAGTCAAATTCATCTGGATCTACCAGTAGAGTCTTGTCTCTTTCTTTCCATCCTATCAACTTCATTCACAATCCATTATAATGTCAGTATTTAGTTCAGATTAGCAAGAAAAAACCATTGTTGAATTGGTTGATCAGTTACCTTTGGAGGGCCTTCAAGAGTGTTGGTGCAGTAGAGTCTCGCAGTGTCAACCAGTTGGCAATAAGTTAGAAATGCATTTGCAAATCTTTTGTGGGATTTCAATTGTGATTTCACCCTTACGGCTCTTCTGCATATTATAGCTCTCCTGTATTCAACATCCATTCAACCTAAGTTAGCCATGCAAAAACTGATGCAGTGCGTATTAAAATTGTTGGTGCTAACAATCTGTTTACAGTAGTAATCTTTATTTATGCAGATGATAATTGAAACCATTGGAAGAAAATTTTGCTACATATATATATATATATATATACCTTATGCCTCTTACGACAGCTAAATAAGCATCACAAACAACCCCAACAAGCTCAATCCTATAGGGTTTTCTCCTTTTGGATCCATCAAGAAGTGGTTGTTGTTCTTCATCAGTTTGCTCCCAATAGTTCTCAGTTACAGTTCCATCCATGTTCACCTTGTAACCAGCTCCCATTCGATAATGACGGCGGTGGACATTCCTAGCCATTGTGATGGTTTGCACTACAAATGGTACCCATGAGAATGTGCCATCCATGATTACATCTCTCCCTTCATTCAGTGCTGTCACCAACAGAGAAGATGCTGCATCCGTCGACGATTGGTGCACCTGTATGAAAAAATTAAACAATTACCCATCATTTTGATGGTGAAGTTAATTAGGGGGAATTAATTAATTATCTCACCAATTCGGCTGTATGAATCATATCACCATGCCCTCTAGAACTGAGGGCTCTGTAGATGACATCTGATTCTTTGAAGGCATCCGCCTCAATGATCACTGCATTTCCTGCTGCTCCTGCCCAGAATGGTCTGATCATGATTTTTCAACACCATAAATGAACTGTTAGATAGCGAATTAACATTAATGTATACTTGAGAATTAATTGAAGAAAAAACTGTTCTTACTCTTTGAGAATATCTTTGAGCACAGTACTCTTACCACCACCCATGCCACCACCCATGAAAAGAAGCACAGGACTTCTATCAGAATGTGCAACTGGAGCCATCACCTCTGTGCACCTTGATTCATCATTTGATGCTAATCCCATTGCTTTCATTTCCTCCACCAATGTATTGAAAACTCTCGCTACCTTCAAATTCTTCGTTACCCTCTCAAATCTCAGTTCCCTATATATTGTTTCCAATGTTTTTCTTTTGTGATTAGTTGCATGCCTTTATTTTAACAACACTAAAATTTAATTAGAAAATGTGAAGTATTAATTAATTCATTATGTTGTAATCTAATTAATTCTCATTGGCCTGTTATTTTGATTTTTATGAGTAATGTAGTGCGTGTATACCTTGTTGCTGCCATGATAATGTTTTTGAACTTGCGTTTGGGTTCTGCATCAGCACTCAGCACCTGAAAGTAATTATGACACAGCAGAAGAAACTTGCTTTGTTCAATTCTATGATTCTAACATTAATCTATAACTCTTCCTCCAATATAGATCTTTCTTAATATATGCATTATAAGAATAATTCAATCAGATTCTTAATCTACTAAAGAAAATAAAACTTGCTTATATATGTTCTTTTGGTGCAAAGGGTCCGATGACGAGAGATTCCAACTCGAGACCTCGTAGCCGTGATAGCAAAACCAGTACCACTATATAGTGGGATTCATGATCCTATAACTTGTTTTTGACGGGCAAATTACTTGTGACCGATTAAAACTTAGGTCCGAATGTGTGAGAATGTTGAAATTAATATATAGATGTTAATTAATTACCTGATGCAAGATAAGATCAGCATGACTCCAGTGGAATGCAAAATAGCTAAGAATGCACCTTTCAAGCTCTTCAAGAAGCTTAACGAACAGTGAATCTGCTTCAAGTTCATCAGCAAAGTAAGCATAGATATCTTCTTCACACCCTTCGCCCTTTCGAATGTATTCTGCAGCTATTTTGCATAGATGTGGACATTCTCTTCTATCCTTAAATCCCATTTGCCTAGCTGCATCAACCATCATTTATCAAACAAAATTTTCCTTTTTTTTTTCTTTTAGAAGTATGATATATACATTACAAACAATTGAACAGAAACAACGTATCTGTATTTACCAACGTAATGAGGGAACCTTTCAAGCTTCTCAGTTTTGCCATCTTCCTTTTGAATTAAACGAGGGATAATCTTCCGATTCTTACTCTGCCGAACACGATAATGCACTGCTGCTGCGATGACCAACCCAATGGAAGAGGCTACGAAGATCTGTGTGCAGGTGGGTTTGTTGTTGTCATCTGAAACAATTCAATTAAGGCAGACAAGAAATTTGTAGATTCATTGTAACAACAACTAATGGAGATCATCAATCTAGGAAAAGAAAAACAGGAAAAAAAAACATTCTATTATTTACCTCGGCTGATCTGCATGTCTGAGAATTCCAGAATAACAATTTTGTGTTCCAAGATTAGGAAACAAATCTGCCATTGGTTTTTGATAGTAGTTAAATGAGCTCCGTTATATTTGCTTGGAAAATCGCATATCATTAGAGCAGCGATGGGCTCCATGCATTTGCGACACTTGTAATGTGGCTTTGCCTTGTGTTCAATTTCAATCCCATTATTGCACGCACTTGATGTTAAGTAAGAGGGAGAGAACTTAATTAGAGAAGAAATTCAGGTCATTTATATTCCAATTTAATTACACAATAATATATATTTAATTACTGTTCTTAGTAGACCATATTCTACCCCTATTGCATCAGACCCCCTCCCTACCCCCCTTTCTCTTCTCTCAACGGTCATATGACCGTTTTTAAATTTTTTTTTGTTGAAATAATATAAATATATTAAAAATATAATTAATTTTTAAAATAAAGAAAAGATCAAAATATCCCTTAAAATAGAAAAATAAAATCTATTTTAAGGATATTTTTATCTTTTCAATTTTATAAAATTTTCTCTATAAATACCTTAATTAATTTCAATTTTATTACATCATATTTTCTTTTAAATTCTCAATCTCAATTATCTGTACATACTTCCTTAATTATTTACTAATTATATTATGAATTATTTTTTCTCTTTTAAATTCTGTCGAATTACACTTTTAATTATTTTTTTATCTCTTAAATTCTCTCTAATTACACTCTAAATTAATTGTTTATCTCTATAATTTTCAAATTTTTCTCTCTATTCTCAAAAAAATGGCAAGCAATGGTGGAAAAAGCAATTTAATTCCAACAGTATTTTTTTCAACATGGAAAATTATAATAATTTTATTAAGAAGAGGAGGTGGCGAACGAATACACCACAAAAAAAAAAGCCAAAGAATGAGAGGTGGTACTAATAATGCAACAAACGTGTTTCAAGGGACAAAAACAAAAATCCACTCCTCCAACATTTTCCAAATTCATTTTAAGAAAAAAAAATTGATGGCCAATTTGAAGCTATGTGCAACTATTATATACAAATTTAAAATAGGAGGTGGTATGATACTTTCCAGAGACATTTGCAAAATAAACATCAGCTCCATTTGACATTGAAAAAAAACAAAATCAAATATCCACGTTTGCAAATTCGTTTTTTAATACTCAATTATTCCAATATAGTGATTAAAAAAAATAAAAGAGAAATGAAAAAAATGATAACTATGGAACATTTAACTTTTAGTTTTGGAAAAAAAGTTAGTTTTGTTAATTATTGTCAAAATATATTAAATCATGCTGCTAAACATGTTCTAAGAAATACTCTTAAACATACTTTATTTAAAATGTATAATGAAAATGAAAAAGAATAGTGTAAAATATTTAGGATAAATTATTAATATACCCCTGATATTTAGTTAAATATACTAGTTAATCTTTTTATTTTTAGAAATATATTATAAAGTTCTTTAGGTTTTGTTCCAATAACTAGAAAGATCTTCTGTTACTTTGAAATATAATATTCTATTAGTTAACTAGAATAATCAATTATTCAACTAAAAAAATACCAAAAATACGTTTATTTTTTTTTTTATAAATTTGACATTTTGTTAATTTAAAAAATACAATATTAAAAAAAATGACAATTTTGATATTTTGGTATAAATTTGATGACATTAAAATTTTTTTGATATTTTTTAAAATAAAAAAAGAGGAGCAAATTTGAAATTTTGTTTATATATAATGACAAAAATTAACCGAAAAATTATCTAATGTATTAAATCAAACCTGAGAGACTTCATAATATATTTCCAAAAATAGAAAGACCAACTAGTATATTTGTAGTGATATTTGGAATGATTATTAGCGGAATGATTATTAGCGTATGTGTTCATATATGAGTTTAATATGTCATTGGTTGATAATGGTTGAAAAATACAAAAAATATTATTTGCATTTAGAGTATTTGATGAAAGACATATCTCAGATAATATATTTAAAATAATAAAAAATATTTTGTAAAAACACAATTTAGTTCATAAAATTTTTGTAATCACTTTTGATAATGCAGCGGTAAATATCACTTCTATTATAGATTTTCAATATTTATGTCAACTAAATATTGGTGGAAAAAAATTATCAGGCTAGATGTGCATGTTATATTTTAAATTTATATGTGTAAAATAGTTTAAAAGTATTGGATAATACAATTGATCAAATAAAACAAGCAATTTTATATTTATGGGGACATTTCCACGTAATGAAATCATGAGTTCGATTTTGTTGTGAAAATAGCAAAAGATCCAAAAGGTTTCTACAAA
This sequence comes from Balakata baccata, assembly GCA_949630135.1. NCBI lineage: Eukaryota > Viridiplantae > Streptophyta > Magnoliopsida > Malpighiales > Euphorbiaceae > Balakata > Balakata baccata. The sequence continues at coordinate 61,310 of CATIWF010132752.1, forward strand.
ATGATCCAATTCATTAGAATTCAACATATGAATTAGTCAGCAGATATAAAGAATTAGTGTTCAACTAATATACCACAAATTAATTTATATTCACAACATTGAGATGTTGATTAAAATATTTTAGATATTTTGAAAGTTTTTAATGATGTAACGTATATTTTAAGTGATATTTATGATTGTACATGTCATTTATTTTTTTTATCAATATACTAATATTGTTGATGTGTTTAAAGAGTATATAAATTTTGTTATTTTGCATTATGTTATATTTGTTAGGAAAAAGTAAGTAGTAGTCTATTTTAAATTTATTCCTATTATTAATCTTGTATTTTTAATTCTAGATGTATAATTGATGTGTTAGTTGAATATTTGAAAAATTATTATAAATGACTTGATGTAAATGATGTTAATATTGATACAATAATAAATGAAGTTAGAAGAAATATTGGTGAACTATTTAATGAATTTAGCAATTTATATAATATTCATATTTCAAATATTTCTCCTAGTCAAAATGAAGTTGAATTGGGAAAGGTAAGAAGAAGTGATCGATTGATGTTAAAAAGTCATAAAAAAAAATTTTTAATCATCCACCAACTCACTCAAAACTTGACATTTATCTAACGATAAATTTTTAGTTTGGTGATAGCAAAGCATGTAGAAATTTTCCGATTCTTAAATAGTGGAACTGCCACCAAAACACTTATCTCGTTCTCTCCTAAATTTGCAAAACAAATTTTTTCAAGTTTATTTTCAACAGTTGTAGTTGAACAAGCATTTAATACAACATGTAATATTTTAAATAAGATGCAATTTAACTTAACTCCCAAATCATTAGAAGCTCCAGCATACATCGATGATTAGATGAAATTAGAACTAAGACAATAAGAATTTTTAAAAGAGCGATTTAACAACGAAATATTGACCGAAAGAATTGTTGACACATATGGTATTCACAGTTCGGATTAAATAAATCAAACAAGTAGTCAATAAATTTAAAAGGTAAGAGAATTATGTAAACTTTAATTCTTCTAAACCTTAAGATGATAAGTAGACAATTTAATTAATGATAAAAAAAAAATAAAGATCAAACCCAATTATTTTTATTTTCATTGAAAACAAAAAAATTAAAATTAAGTAAATTTTTATTTAGAATAAAATTATTAATTTCATTTAGTTTAATTTATTATAGTCAAATTAAAATTCTTTAAATTTATTACTTTTTAAAATTTTTTAAAATTTGACTTAAAAATTTACTACTTTTTTTTTTCTAACTTAAATTTTTTTCTCAATTTATAAACAAATTACTAAGACAAATTAAAAATTTTATTTTCATAATTAGCTAATTTTATTTTCAAAATTAACTCCAATATTTAATTACAATTTATATGAATAAAAATTGTAAGTACACTATGTCAATTTTAATTTACATTTATTTAAATTCTAAATTAATTGAAGTTGTTAAAATTTAATTAATAATTAAAATTTTTTTAAAAAATAATAGTGAAATCTGGTCGAACTGTCCATACTGGACCTAATCGAACCGGCCTAAAACTGTCTCCTAAATTGTTCCAACCCGGTGTCGAAATAGAATAGCTGATTCTTGACCACAAATTATATTGTAGTCTGTAGTTCACATTGCAATATAGATCAAATATGTGTGAGAGATACAATGACAATATTGTAAATAAAATAACTTACACATATTCATTTATTAGTAAAAGGTTCATTAGTTTATTAATAAATGTTCATTTTATTTTAAAACAAAATCAACAGTTATTTTATGTTTTTTTTGTGTTTTCAGATGTTATTTGTCTTAATTTGTTATTTTTCCGGTGTATTTTGTCTCGATTTTTTGTTATGTTTTGAGTTTTATTGAAGAAAATTCAATGAATTCATGCATACAAATGAAAATACAAAAAAATATCTATTAAATTAAATACACAGAAATAAAATGAGTTTGTATTAATATAACAAATGAACCTTTAGTAATAAATTAATGAACATTTTTCAATAAACTAATTAATATTTTTCAATAAAATAATGAACGTTTAGTTCCTTCGTAATAAACTTTTTCAGTTTATTTGTAATAAACCTTCTTATTAAACTAATGAATCTTTACTTTATTTGTAACGAAGTTTTTTTAATGAACTAATGAATTGTTTTCAATAAACTAATTAACTTTTAGTTCATTCGAAATGAATTTTTTCAATTTATTCACAATGAACATTCTTAATAAATTAAGGAAACTTTACTTTATTCGTAATGAACATTTTTTAATAAATTAATAAACTTTTAGTTCATTCGTAATAAACATTTTCAGTTTATTCGTAATGAATATTCTCAATAAATTAATTAACATTTATTTTATTTGTAATGAACTAATGAATATTTTTTAATAAACTAATAAACTTTTATTTAATAATAGATAATGAATATTTACAAAAATATTACCGTGTAATTGATAGTTGTATAAGTTTAATTTATTTACAAAATTATCACCACTTCTTACACGTGTGATGAATTTTGATTTATAATGCTACATAAATCAGGTTACAATATATAACAATCGGCTCTTGACCCTTGCCACCCTCAGTTCTAACAAATCCAAATATATATATATAAAAAATTAATATTATTTACAATTATATTCCTCCACTAAATTATTTTGTCAATAATTACAATGAAATATGGTCAACTGTGATGATTATTTTGAATATTTATTGATTAATTTTTAATTGAATTTATTATTTATAATTAGATAATTAAATTATTAAATTACACTTACAAGCACTAAATTTAATCATTTAATAATTTTCTAGCAGAAACATAACGATATTTGTGAATATCTTATCTTTTTATTTATCTAAAATCGAAATTAGAGATTTTTTTTTTCGCAAAATATCCTAATCGTTGTGTTGAATTAAATCAGATTGGATTGCTTAAAAAAACCAAACTTACTGAAATTGAAATTTAAAGACAATTCAATTGTGGAGATTCATATTTTAGAGATCATTTGAATTGCGGAATTTAAAAATGGAAACTTGATACAACTGCAGCTTTCTCTACATATTATAATATTTTTTACATAAAATTTTTAAACTATAAAAAAAACTCTTCAACTACTTTTTTCTTCCAAAATTATGTCTTTAGAAATGTTTCTATCCAAAATATTTGCAATGTTTTCCATTAAAATTAAAATCCTTAATTACATTAATTACTCTCCAATCTTCTCACTCATGAAAAATTACCATATATATATTGCCAATATATATATACACACCTTAGGACCGTTATAGTTATGGCTGCCATTCACTAGGGTTTCGGTTGTCAGTTCCCTTGTCATCAGGTCACCAACTTCCTTAACCTTTCGGCACTGGGCAGCATCAACCCCCATATATAGTCTTACAACTTTGCAGAAATGTATGCTTTTGAATCAAATAAAAAAATATTAATATATATAATATATTCAGAATGCTGAACTTTAATTAAAAAAAAAAAATGAGTGACAGCTCTATCTCCATAAACAAGAACAAATCAACGTCTTCCTCATGACAAAAAATAGAAAATCGACATAAAATACAGTTCGTAGTAGTGACAAAATTAGAAAGCTAGAGCTGGCGGTTTCAAAAATAGGGCAAATGGTTTCAATAGCTAAAGAAGAATCGTAAACCCTAAAAATTAGGAGAAAATATAGAATTTAAATGTATAGAGTTATATAAGACATATAACTGTCAGCTGCTGTATAGAGAGCTAAATGCATAAAATAGATTTAGTGTGCTTTGGTCTTTTTAAAATTTATGATTTTTGTAAAATCTATGAATTATAAAATTCATAAATTTTAAAAATTATATCATTTAGTTTAATTATAAAATTCATATATTGATAACATAGTTTCCTTATACACATATTTGATTCAATAACCACAATCTCAATCTATCAGAACTCCAAATATCTTGTTGAATTCCCATTCTAACTTCTTTTTTGTGATGGTTGTATTTGATTCCAGATTTGTGTAGAGAAAGGGGAGAGATTGAGAAAAAAAAAAGTCGGACTTGAACCCATAAGTCAGTCCTGTTGAGGGACAAGAAGAATGCCCCTTTCCACATTTGGCCGTTTGAAGAAGAGACGGACAACTTCAACAACATTGAAAAGTGAAATTCACCCTCAACAATTTTAAGCACGAAATCAATTTGTATACAACAAATTTCCTGACAGTCTACAATTGAATTAATTTAAAGGAATTGCATATATATCTGCAAAAAACACCCTACAATATACAAATTCCACATAGCGTATCTTGGTGGGGCCAATTTCCTTTCTTTCATTTCAGAATAACAATGCCACAGATACCATAAACCGGCAGCAACCCTGACTTAGGTGCACTGTGACTTTGCCTCCAACATCAACAAACAGCCTCATCGTCATGCGAGATCCACATTGATTAGACACCATATACATCACAACACAAACGTCTTTAATCTACAGAGAATCAATGGTGCCGCTTTTAAGTCTCTCCATCCGGGCTTGAAGCCCAGAAAGTGCCTTCTCATCCATAGGAAGAACCCCTCCCTGTACAGGATTTTGCATACCAACAGTCTCCGCTGCACGAGGAGCCTGATCAGGGAGTCCATTGTGCAAGTTTTCATTCTCACTTGTTAAAAGCCTGCTTCCAGAATCTGGATTCCCAGCAGCAGCAGCCAACTGCATACTCTTCATCCTTTCTCTAATTGCATCTAATGTTCCACTAGTTACTGCAGCATCCAATTAACAGCACCTACTATTAATAAAGCTATGTAAAAAACATCAGCAGAAAGCGAAAATCAGAAAGCATTGACATAATCACCTCCAGTTAAAAATTTCTCATTTCTTTGATCACCCAAAGAATTCTCTAAAATGAAACCTCTTGAAGGAATAGCATTAGTAGTCCTACTGTCTTCAGCATATGAGGGAGGTAGATGAAAGTTTGTGGGTTCAGATTTTACATTAAATGATTTTGCATCATTTAAAGTGTTCGTATGAACAGGTGAGAGAGGGGCAAATTCAGGAGAGGAAATGTTTAGAGCAGATGGTGGGGGAGTTGACATTGGCAAACTAGAAGGTGTCCTACCAGCAGCAGCATTTTTCTCCATCTGCAAGGAAGTGAAAAATCATTTTTAAGTGTACACATTCTCCCATATATAAAACACAAACTGACACGAACCTGCGCCAAACCATCTCTAATGTAAGTGCGGAACGCCTCGCTAGCATTTTGCAGTTGAGCAAATATGTCAACCTACAATTATAAAAATTACAAAGATAGAACTTCGAAAATTAGAAAACTGATGCCAAAAATATGTAACAGATGGACCTACTCAGAGTTGTTCTAATAGCAAGCATCTAATAATTCTAGCTAAACAAAACAATAAGGGCACTATAACATCTACCTTGGGGTATAATTGTGTAATGCGATACAATTCATAAAGGCCAATTGTACACGTTTGCTTGTCACCAATTTTCTTGAATATGGCAGCAAGCTCTTGCTGAAGGCAGTGTGAAATGATATGAACATTGTTGAGATGTGAGAACTTAAAATAAACAAGAGATAGTACGACCAATAACAATGACAATAAAAGTGTCCAGCTGGTAGAATATACCTTTAACTGGGCATCAGCAGAATGGGTGGCAGATGATGGATTGTTAGCTGCAGAATCACCCCAATGGGTTTGGCCCACAGGTCCTGTGGAGGTCAACATTCTTGCTGCAGCTAAAGTCTGAAAGGTGGAAATGAACAGTGTAATTCTCTGTCAAAATTGCATGAATTCAGGGATAGCATTGTCAACTTGTTACCTCAAGGTTAAGATCAATGTAAGCAAGAATAATTGGCTGAGGTTTCATGTCAATAGGAACCATAGAAAGGTGACCCTTTATTGCAGCTCCACAAAGCTTAACAAGTTCATGTAGAACAGTTTTCACCATGCGCAAGGGTTTGTCATCCGCTCCAGCTCTTAGCACAGAAAAGCAGCACATGAAACAGTTACTTCACTTGGTTGAAGAGACCAAAAGAAGGAAAAGCAAATTATTGAACACCTGGCACTCAAATAAGAGGAGGGAGACTGAGAAAGAGCCATAAGGATTAATGCATACCTTCTCCTAATTTCTTCCATTCCCAATTCTTGCAAATATACATGTATGCTTTGAAGGATGCGATCAAGATCAACATCATATATAGTACTTTGAAGAACCTGCGGCCAAGAAAAATTTGACAAACGATAATAAGAAATAGAGAATGATGTAAAAGCAATAACACACTTATCAGATCATCTGACTTATGATGTAACAAATGCATAATGTCAATGCCAAAAGCAGGGGAAGACAGAAGCCAGTGAGTGCAGTGAAGGACTCATCTCACATCCAACATCTGACACACTACACCATCAACTTGCTTTTCACCCTAAATAGTAACAAGAATCAAAAGTAGGCTGCAACACGAATCAAAGGTGTGTTGTAGGGGTAGCACAAGCCCTACCAAACTGTTTTCTTAGGTGATACAAATTCAGTGTATTATGATTTGTGGAACCAAAATCCTGTTGACTGCTTCGCTCGACGATAGATGTTTTGGCTTTAATGTTTGGTCATACATTCCGAATTTAATTTTACAATGATAATTCAGTTTTCAAAGTAACAAGTATCTAAAGTGCTTTATAAACAAAGATGTAATAATAAAAAACTAAATTTATAATAAAAATAATACAAAATCGCCTACTTATATAACAAATAATTTTTCTTCTAAAAAAATTACCAACACACATCAATCACACATCCAACAAATTTTAAAAATTCTGATCCTAAATCAATGACACCATATAGGTTACCCTTATTTTTTGAACTGGTTTTCCAGTTTTGAATCAGATATCAGTTTTGTTGGCTCATCCGCTCATGTGGGCGGAGGTAAACAAACAGAGATAAGAATTGCCAGGGGTTGGAGAAGGATCCATCTTTTGAAATGCCACGTACGGCAATGCTTGAATTTTTCCCCAACTAGCACCTACTTTTTTAGACATTCCTGGAAATATGGTTAGACACTTGCACATATTGATGGGCATAGGAGGTACAAACAATACTAAAGTACTGAACATTCCCCTAGAAAACAATTTTCTAACTTTTTTTTTCTTTCTTATTTTTGTTACTTGGTTAGACACTTGCACATATTGGTGGGCATGGCAAATATTTTTGAAAAAAAAAAAGATAGAAATATACTGTGCAAGAATCTAAAATGGAATTGACCAATTCTAAAACAGTTTAGACAATTTCAATCTGCCTTTTTCAAGCCTAAAGACAAACTTAATGGCCATGAAGAGCCTGAAACTCCTGAACAATTAACAACAGGTGCATAAACACAATAATGCACTTTCAGAAGTAGAATACTTAATCCCAACTGGATCTATTCTCAAAAATATATATATAAAAAAAAAGCTAAAAAAATAGTAAAATAAAACTCACATGGAGCATGAGACAGCATAGTAGGATAAACAGCACTTGCAAGTAGCTTAAATAATTTTAATTTGTCCATTCTATTTTAGTCTACTCCACTTTCTTATCAGCTGAGTAGATTGCAACATAATAACTCTAAAAGTGAGAGAGTAAACCACAGAAATGTAGCCCCATAATATCAAAATCTCTAGTCTTCTGGCTTTTTAATTAATTTCTTTCCAAACCACAATTTTTTATGGCACCTACTCACATTTGTCATCCACCACCTGCCTCGCCATGGGGATAATCGTCCCTAGCTAGTATTTCCATTTACTGGACCACTTCACTCAAATCCAATTAAAACATAAATTTCTTAGACTGTTCAAAAAAACTTTGGCAGTGCCTTATCAGACTTATATTCCTAGTGTTCGACAATCTGCTAGATTAATGGAAAGAGCTCCTAAAATTCCAACCAACATACCAAGAAGCAACTAAAATTACCTTTGTTAATTTGATTAGGCATTTCACAACAAGATCAGAGAACTTCTGATTTCTGATGGCAAACGTCTCAGTTGATGCAGGTGAAGGCCATCTCGACGGATCCAGTGGACGTAAGAGATTGATCAGTACAACAAATGATGAAGTTCGATCAGCATTATCCTGTATGTGCAACCACTAGTAAGGAAGGATGTAAAACACATCTTAAACTCGTTGAAAAACAGAAACATATGAGCTAAGCCATCACCAAAATCTTAAGCATCAGGACATTCAATGCTTTCAGGAGCTGGCTGCCATCATCCATATGAGGAACCCTTTCATCTAAAAGCCACAGAAGAAGCTCTGTTATCAGACTATCAAGAGTGCTTTCTTTGACAGCATGAGCAAGTCTCTTATTTTGAAATGTCTGCAGCAAATCCAACCAAGTACTAAGTTAATGCTGTAGTTAGTCCTCAAAAGGAAGTGAAAGGAGGATTCGATCTGCTCTTATCCAGATCTCAATTATGGTGTTACACCAATTCAGGAACAGAAAAAATAAAAAAGAAGAAGAAGAAGAGCAGAAAGAAAAAACAAGGTTGAAAAGTTACCTGCATGAGTGTGTTGAGGACATATTTACAAGACCGTGATGAAGCTCCTGTCAAACTGAAGTCAAAAGTCTTGGCAACCTGTTCATTCAAGAAATGTGAGGATTTGAAACACATAAGAATGTCTAAAAGAGCACATTAAAAAGGACATCAAGGAGAATTTATTATCATCTTAGATAATTTGCCTTGCTAGCCAAGCATGAAACAAGTCTATCAGCATCTTTCACAAGTTCATCCATAGCACTGCCTTCTGGATCACCTATGGCTTGTGCCAACTCATGACACACAACTTTCATCCCTTCTACTGACTGCAACAAAAACCACTATAAAATTGAGAACCTCAATTCATCAAAAATTGTGAGAAAAATACAAACAGTGGAAAAGAAGCACAAGGCAGCAAACTAATTTCACTGAAGCACAAAGGATTAGATCAATAGAATTATAGAATAAAAAAATAAATAAGCACAATAGAAACCTGCTCTGGGGAGCCAAGAGAAATGATATCCAAAGCTTCCTTCCAGTCTGTAGGCCCATTGACACTAGTCACTGCACGGGGCATTATCTGTCTTTCCATGTGAACTTCATGAGGAGTGAAGTTTTTCCTACAAATGAACAACAGTTTAGTACAACAAACAAGAACCAAAATTTATCATAACACTAGTACACTAATTATTGCAATAAGAGCATGGGACTTCAAAATTAGAATAAGCAATCTTTACCTAGAGAATGCCAGGCCCAAAATAGACTGCGAAACTTCTCCACTTTGTTCTGCTAAGTCAAATCTAGCAGACAAAGGAAGAAATATTAGAATTGGAGAAAATATAATTCAAGAACACATAACATATCAATATTATTTGCTGATGCATTACAAAACTGAGCAACTTAATGCATAACTGTACCTATGCCTATAGAAAGACACTAACTCTTGTACATAGGAAGCAAAAAGACAAGGATAAAAAAATCGCCTAATTAGCAACTCAGCCAACAACCAAAAGAAGCAATTTAGATTGGCTGGGGTACATGTATCAAACGCAGTAACAAAGACAAAAGTCATCCAACAACAATGCAGAGAGAACTAAACTTGCACCCATACTAAGGGAAGAAAAAATTTATATGAGCAATGCTCAAGGTATCCTATATAAAGCATCAAAATTTCTGATTTGAACTTGTGAAACATATTATTACATCCCAAATCATCTACATTTTTTGTAAAGTAACTCAGATTTTGAACTCTCTCTCTCTCTCTCTCACACACACAGAATACCTACTGTTCCAGTTCAAAAACACTTGTGATCACGGACAATATTCCAGCAGATTGATAACCATGACGTACTTTCTCTGAAAGCTAAATGACAACCACTTCAAGAAAATCATACTGCCATACAATCCATTTACATCTATAATTTAAGCAACTATTGTCATAAAAAGAATAAAATGAAAAAACAAGAATATCACATATTTTTTCTTCAAATGCAAATACAATTATCACAAGAAGATACATACCCATTTTCCCTAACAGAACGTCTTAATGCAGCTTTAGCATCACCTGGCCTGCCTTCCTTTCTCTTTTCCATCTCTCGCACCTGCCAAAAGGGCATTATGATAAATGCAAATGAGCAGGGAAAAGAAAAAATAAGAGCAAGAGTTCACTCACCTTCCACTTAAATCTATCATCTAACATACTTTTCTGAGCATCTGTAAGCTTTCCAACGTATCGCCATATGTCATCACCTGGGTGTAAAGAAGAAAATAGTTAGTGACAGCTAACCAATATTGCTGTGAAAGAATAAAAAAAAAATTACTTCATCCAATATTTTCACCACATCTTCACTAAAAGGAGTGGAGAACACAGCTTGTGCAACAGAAAGCAATATCAAATAAACATTTCAATTTCAAGCAAATGCCATAATTCCCAAGAAGAAAAGAATATAACTTAATTCAAATAACCATGAAGAAGAGTACAGTATTTGAACAAGACCAGCATAAAGCTCATCAATTATAATATATTTTTGTGCAATAGGGTATATATTCCACCATGCCAGCATTCAAATCTGTAGGTTCAATCACAAACATGCATGGAATTGCGGTCAAATTGAGAGAATTAATTATGAATCCGTCGAACCAACATGATTGAATACAATCTCTTACTAATTTATCAGGTAAAGCCCAATACTATGAAACACAATATGTAGGAAACTCAAATTTCAAAGCTTTTCAATCCAATTATAAGAATAAATCAGACCCTCTCATGTAATCAGGACACAAAATAATTAAAATAAAATTTGCAAACCTAAAGAAAAACAAATCACTCATGTTTGCATGTTCTCTTATTGCTATCCCAAGGGTCTGCATTCAATTAATCCCACAAATATGTCATAAATAATTTATTATATTTGTTTTGCACTCAACTCTTGATTCACAATTAAGGGGATTTTGGTTCTAATTTGACAACTACGAATAACTCATTACATACCAAGAATCTTATATCCAGTAGCAAGTGTATTTAAAGCAGCTTTCCTAGTTTCACCATCTCGTTCAGCTGTTAAACTTGCAACAAGTTGCAAAGACTTTAATTGTCCACTGATCTGTGGCCAAAACAAAATGTATAGATGTAAGTAGCAGACAAAAAAAGATAAAAGAAGGGAGGGAGAAAAAGAAAAAGAATACAGAGGGGTATAAAAAGGATTCCCCATTGGCACCTCAGCCCCATGATGATCGATCAAGAACCCAACCAGATCTGCACATTCTATTCGTGTACGGTTATTTTTAGAGCGCAAACCTTCCAAAATATAAGGAAAGGTTTTCATCACAGAATATGAGTTAACAATTTGTTTGGTAAGTTCACGCAATTTTTCTCGCACTTTCTCAATATTATGCCCCAACTGCAGCAGAATAAAAGACAGTGAGTTTGATTTATAAATCACATACAAGAATTCCATTTAAAAAACTTGCTGCTCTCTATAAATCTAGTGCAATACAAGCAACATAGCTAAATTTTGATAATTCATCTTAAACTTTTTATGTTTGAAATGATAGTATCTAGGCATCAACAAAAATTCATGCTACAACAGTTTTAGATAGAACCTTTTCTATCAGGCAAGGAAGAAATATAGCTGCTTCCGATTCAGTCAATGTGTAAGCCTCATCCCGCAGCATGTCAAGAAGCTCAGGAAAAAATTCAAGCACCTATCGATTAGAATCACACAGAAAATTATCAGTTTAAAAATCATCAAACTCCCTAACTACCATACAACTCAACAGTTCAATAACTATACCTTCAACAGGCAAGTGGTATTAGATTTACAAAACTGCAATACAAACCACCTTAGAAGGATGTCGAGAACTTCAATTATTTCCTTAGCAATGGAAGGAAGAGCCTGCAGCAAAAACAAGAATCACATAGTTATTTAAAAACAAAAAAGAAAAAAAAAAAGAGAAAAAGTAGCCAAGAAGATAGCTACACACCTTCTGTAGCATCTCAAGCCCATCAACTTGTTTCTTAAAATCTGTACTTAACAGTCGCCGATGCAAGTCCTCTCTGAAATATTTCATCATGTCATTCTGCATTTAAGCAACATAGTAGAAATTCCTTACTACAAGTAAAGTAGTAAACTAAAATAATCAACCAAAAACTAATACATGGACAACAAAAGCAGACCTCGAGATCTTGAATTTGTTCCAATCGTAATTCCTCAAACTTAAACTTACGGACTACCATTCTCTCCCTGTCCTCCTGAATAAGCATGTAGAAATAAAATTTGTTAATCAATGCATTAATTCTAGTGAAAGTTTTCAGTCAACAATAACAACTAACCTTGTTTGAGTCTTTGACATTCAACAGAGCTTGAGACTGGACAGCTCTATCCTGAACTGTCATGATTGGTTCTGGTCTTGAACCTTTTGTCGGTATAGCTCTCTGATGAAGCCATGAGGTATGCAGTTAGTCTCATCGCTAAATTTGATGAAAGATGTAAATCATACAGAAGATACATACCGAGGACATGGTTCTATTCCCTTGTTTTGAGACACCATTTGAGGCAGATTTTCCAACCTTAGTGCTTGTCTTAGATGTTGGCCCCATGGCAATTGATTTTGAGGATTCAAATGATTCTAATAAAAATATTAAAGTTGCACTAAGAATTAACAGGAGAAAACGCATATAGAAAGCGACCCAAATAACTAAAGAACACACCTTGAAAAGAACCATATGGTTTCACTCGCTCAACAACAAGAGCTAAAGCTGGGCCATGAAGATCTTTCAGATTCTTCTCGATCTGCAAACATATAAATGCAAGTAGCATAAAGGTACCAGTATGATCCCAACCAAATGAGAAATAATTATTCTTATACATACTATTTCTTGGCCAGAAACTCTCAAGACCTCAGTGATGCATGCTTCAGCCGCTTTTCGAACTTCTGATGATTTATCCTAAGAATATTACAGGGTACAGCACAAATAAAAAGTGAATAATATAGCATATGGTGAGTGATATAGGATAAAGGATGTCATTTGAACAAATGCTAGTCACATTGTGGGTTTTTAAAATTGTCAAGTGTATAGAATCCTGACCTTGAATTGCCTGTCAATTTCTATTTACTATTATTTCTCTAAGACTAAACCATAAAATCTTTTGAAGAGGCAAAACACAAGAACTAGGAGGCACATATCTAAACAAATGCCCTTGCCCAAGCATGTTTAACATTTGAAACATCAAGGATCCTTAACAAAACAAAGCATTATACAAGAATAGTTTGGTTGAAAAAGTCTAGGAAACTAACTAAACCAAAAATACCGTCATAGCTGAGGCAGCTGGTTTCAACAGATGAACAGCATCAGAAAAATCACATAATCCTGAAAGTTGTTTTGACAACCAATCAAACAGATCCTTACGTCCTTCAGTACCAAGCTTAGTGTCCATTAAAGCAGCTGCAATATAGGGGATCTAAAAGAAGGAAATTGTCATTCTAAACAACACCTGGATGTTGGATTCAGCCAAAATTAAGATAGAATAAATGAGACATACCATTTTATCAAGATGAACAGCAGCCACCCAAGAATCTATAGTAGTCAAAGCACACTCTCTCATATGTTTCTTGTTGTCACTGAGACACTTCAGAATATCTGACAGAATGCCCTGCAAGAAACCAGCAACGTAAACTTCAGCTATCATCAGAGCAAAGAAAAATAGGAATAGAGTAAAAAAAAAGTCAAATTTAAGTTTATAAACCTTGCTTGACTTCTCAACAGCCAGTCCCATAGCAGATGCAACAGCACCAATGGTTGTCAAAGTTGCCACAACTAAATTTTTGTTGCTGTCATACAAACGTCCTCTAAGAGCACCAAACAATTCACCTGGCAGTCAAATGATAATCAACGATCACTCAAAGAAAAGGCAAAAATAAATGATGGTGTCTCCACGTGCAAGATAGCCAACTGCCAACCATTTTGTGAAGTACATGAAAAGTAATGATGATGGTAATGTATGTAATGGAAGATATACCAGTTCCATTTGGTAGGATGCGTTTATTAGCCTCTTCCAAAATCTTATTCACAGCTTCGATCGACTCCAATCGAACCTAATAAGGAATAGTAACAGTGAACATGACTATATAAGTCAAGCTGCATCATCATTTTCACAACTCAGGCAAAAAGTTATGCAAGCCTTTTTTTCAAAATGTTGTCAACATACCTTCCAGTCAGGACTTTCCATGCTCTTGAGCAGCGTAGATGTTATTTGCCCACTAATGTCTTGACGTGGCAGACTGTCTAGCCCACCAGCAGACAATGAACTTGCAGATTCTGATGCCCTAACTGTTTTCTTTGGAGCAGCAGAAGCACCCTGAAGGACAGACAAGAAGATTAATAACTTATAAATTAAATAAAGTAGATTTTAATGGGAAAAACATTTCATAATCTTGGCATTACCTCAAACGGATTCTTTTCATACTCAGCATCAAGTGCACTAAGGAGGGCGGGTTTAACATCAGCGAGAAACCCCTTAATGTCTACAAGAAAGGGCAAAAAAATAAAAACATTAAAAAAAGTAAGAACAAAATAGAAGCACTCATGATGTATATAAGGAAGGAAAAATGATTCAAATGAATACGAGCCTGGACCAACAAATTTATGCAAAGCACCCAGAAGCTTAATAGTGGCATTTCTGCTAGCAGCCACACTAGACTGCAATCCAACATCTTTACAGAAATCAATTAGATCCTGCAATTTGCAACATATTATCATAAACACTCAGCTGAAACTGGCAACAAATAACAGAAGTTATAAGTATTACAAACAAGCTAATTCTTAATTTGGGGAAGATCTGGGAACACCTTAAGCTTCAAGTGTGATACACCAAAGTCCTCAACTGCTGAAACCATCCACAACGTTCCCTCGCTAAGAACCTTAGGATTCTTGTGCTCTTTCATAATCTTGTAAAGCTATTACAAAAGAAATAATTAACATGTTAACTAAGATCAAAAAAGAGAAATGCAATGCAAAATATCCACCTCTAAAATAAAATTGGATATTTAACTTATGCACCTACCTGCATAAAAAAATAAAAAATAAAAATAACAGAAATATGAGAAATAGCAAAAATACTTACTCTATCAAATATAAATCCTGGACCTACTGCTTCAGAGAAAGTGGTCAGACACTTCATAGCATGGGCTCGGGTTTTTATATCAGCTACCCGCTCACTTATACCTGACAAAGAGGCATTTTAAATCCAGTTAAATGCAACTAAATTATCTTTTGTTTCAAAAGTACGAGGGAAAATCAAATTAACCAATAACTGAATACCAAAGCTACAACTCTTTCTTAAAATCCAAATCCTAAGTTAATTAAACAAAAGAGAATATGCATCTAAGATCCAATACCCACCCAGAAGACAAAGCACTATGCATTTCTTTGGAAATTTTTTTGCAGTTGAAGCTAGGTAAGTAATAACTTCAATCATCTGCTGCTGAACCTGCAGTTTTATTCAATTTTATGATTATTGATAAAATAAGTAACAGACATTTTGTTTCTATGAAAAATCAACAAAATACCTGAACATTTTTCTCATTCCAACCAGGAATTGCACAGAGTAGACGAATCAAAATCTCTACAGACTGATTGAGGTCCTGTAGTCCCTCAACTTGTTCCTTCAATGAGGATATAGCTGCAACAAGTTCAAAAGAACATGACTATATAAATGAACTACAGAAACTGATGAAAATAGCACAAAAAATGTTTTTGATATAACTTTTCTCCCATTTTAAAAAACAAATTTTATGTGCCTACATGAAAGATAATTATGTTTACAGCAATGTACAGAAGAAGATCAAACCCAGAAGGCAGTAACTTGAAATAACAGAGAAAGAACATTGGATGAATTTCTACCATGCCAGCTAAGAAATTGTCCAATTCTCATAAGGTTTGGCAGAAGCCAGAGTTAGTATTACCAGTGCATTATGGTATCAGAATAAATATATTATTCAGGCATGCCAAACAGAGCCTTAAGAAAATGCTTCTAAGCAGCAGCTTTGCCGATTAGTGGGTGTTGGATGAGCAAGAGGAAAAACCCCTTGTCCAAGCCAAGCATTTTCTCAAACCAATCAAGGTAGTCCTCGGACCCATAAGCTGGTATATATAAAATAAAGGATACCTGTATGCTTGAGGCTTACAGGAACAAAGCCTCCAACTAAAGTTACAAGGATATGGTTTCAAATTTTTGAACCATAACTTCTAGTTCACACAGAGTATGGTACCAAGATCTCACATCTTGGGGTCAGAGAGGAATAAAATTTGCGCACAAGGAACATGACAGAACATCAGGCTAACTTGGACTTTCAGAAGAAATTTAAGGATCAAGAGTGCAGCATTGTTCAGGGAAAAAGTTTATGTTCATTAAAAGATTCATAAAAAAACCATTAAAAGTTACACATAATTGGCAAATGCTAATAGCAATTGAAACTTAAGCACCGTTTGGATTGAGGGAATTTAATATCCATGGATTTCATGATAATTCCATTGTTTGGTTTGATATAAAATCCATAAATTGATGCTGTAATTTTCCTTATACTGATATTTGGTTCAATGACTACAATCCATGGATTTAATAATTAATTTCCAATTTTATCCTTTATTAAATATTGATAATTTATTATTAATTAAGCATATATAATCAATTTCTCTATATACTTAAAAATTTTAAAAATAAAATTGGTTATTTTAAGAGTTGAAAAATAAAAAAAATTAAAGTTATTATATGTTATAATGTTTAATTACTTCGTTAAAAAATATTTTTTATTAATAATTTAATGCATGTTAATATTGTATTATGCAAAATAATAATAATGATAATAAAGCAATTAGTTGAAATTAAAAGAAAAATTATTTTTACCTTTTTAGAATTAATGATAGTTTTGGAATATTATTAATTTATTAGGGACAATCTTGAAATAAAAAAAATTGGCAACAATCCTTCATTGATCAAAATCCATGAATTTTGAACTTTCCTACCTAGGAGGTAGGAAATCAAATCCTTAAAAAATGAAGGATTTTGGTGGACGAGAGATTTTCCAAAATCCGTGGATTTTGATCTTTTTTAAGTAGTCAAACGATAGATTTGGCGTAAATCCATGAATTGTTCAAAATCCCTCAATCCAAACATAGCCTTACAAGAAAGATTATGTTATGACCTACCTTCAAGCCGCTCTTTCCACACAGTGCTCTTCAATTGAGAAACAGTTTCTGCCTGTACAAGAGCTCCTAATCTACTTTCGATCTCTTCAAGACCCATTTCTGCTGGCTGCAAATATCAGGCCAACCAAGATACAGCATCCATCAAGATCCAAAAAAGGTCATGTAGTAAATGATAAGAAAATATTATTTATACAAAAGACATTGAATTACCTCAACATCTTCGGGTGGTTCAATTGCTTTGGAGGTTTCAGGCCGTCCAGCTCCATCTCCTTTCTTGGTGGCACCAGATTTATTTGTTCCTCCTCTTTTGTTTGCAGGCTGATAAAAATAATAATATAATAAACAGGAAAACCATGGTGGCCATGTGCAATAGTAGAAAATTAATATCAAATCAAGAAATAAAGAAAGAGAGACTCACAGCTGCTGAAGCAGGCTTCTTCCCTGTAAGCATGCTTGCTGCTGACCTTCTAACAAAAGAGCCTTCTGATGTCTGCAGTACCATCCAATAATGCTATAATGTAACTTAAATAAAACCACAAAACAAAGCCCGAGCAAACAATTAAGCAACAAACACTGCAATGCTAAAAGGCAGAACGAAAATAATCAAAATTCAAGAATAAAAAATATGAACTACCATTGTATCAAAAATATCAATATACATTTAACATGTACATCAACCATATTATTAGACAGAACCATGGCAAATATTGAATTAAACATATTCAAAAACTTTGTACACAGAAAATTCACCTATTTATGAATTTCTTCTATTGCAGAAAGATGATTTGGGGAGTTCAGAGGTACTACAGTTGCAGATTTAGATGCAACTAATTTTTTATTCTTAATGCCCAATGACTGAATTATGGTTTCTCATTATCCTTGCAGGTGCATAAGATAGGTCTCAGCATATAGGCACATAATCCTACATGTAGAAAGCCAGATGAAAAACTTATACTACCATACCAAATCAAATAGAGGCAATCATTGACAAAACATTGCCACACATTTTAAGATAAAATCATGATCTTTGACTGCATTCCAGACCCATGAATTCTCTGAAAACAAATTTTTAATAGGATGTTGCAAGTTCTTAATGAATTAATGACTTTGTATTTTTTTTAAAAAAAGAAAGAAAGAAAGAAACAAGGAAGCATAAGAAGATAACGCAATGACAAAATTCAGAAAGCATATTGTAAACTAAGAAGTAAACATACACCCACCTCCATTGCAGGAACACTCCCACTAGCAGCTTGAACTGTAGCTGGTGCATGATAACAAAACACAACAGAGAAATAAATACTTCGAAGCTGATTATGTACAAAACAGAATTAAATAATCACAAGATGCACATAGTAAAAGTCAATGGAACCAAGCACATACCACCTGAAACACTGCTTCCTGAACCCCCAATCATTTCAGACAGCTTCTTTTTTCTAACATCATCAAGTTTCTCCAGTGACCTCTCCAAAGGCCTCATGCCAACTGACTACAAAGAAAAAATATATGCAATTGAAACAGTTAATACTAAATTTGAAGCAGAATATTAACACATATCCCAACAAATGTGAGTGCTACCTTAGCAATTGCTGCTAGAGCAGAAAAAGCTGAATCTCTCACTTCAGGAGTCCCATCATTAAGGCTCTACAAGAACAAATTTTATTAATGCCAAATATTTTCATCAGGAACAAATGAACATGGAGCAACAGTAGCAAAAAGTAAGCAAAATCTACCAGTCCATAAAGATATAGCCACAAAAAAATTTAATACACTGGTTGAAAACGAGTCATTAGCAGTTGCAAAGTCAATAATGTGAAATAAATCATGGACAACGAGGGATTAAGACTTTAATATATGTGAAAAGGAGAACTACATTCAATGCACTTCTATCTCTTTGTGAAATCTTAGGAAAGAAGAGAACCTTCTATGTGTAAGTATTGACTCTGAACTAAAAATAAGTAGAATAAAAACACAACTCTTAGTTTAGCAGGCAACATTATCGGATAATTAAACAAGCTGAGTTATACTTCCCAAATAATTCTTTTAATCAATTTCATCCACTACATAATTTTCTTTTCTTTCTATTTGAAACATCACACAAATAGAGGTTGACAATAAATGCAAGCACAACTTAATTGCAAAATTTATTACATACTTAAAATAAAGAATTATAAATAAGACCTTAAAGAAAGAATTGAATACCTCCATACATAAAGGCACATAATCCTTATGCACCTTTAGAATAACGGCCTTGTTACTTGTTTCAGTACAAAATGTTACCCAGTTCAAAGTTAATGAGCGCACAAGAGGAACTTTGTTTTTTGCAGCTGTCCGAACATCTGCAGTAAACAGCATTAACTTAATCTCAGAGTACAGCTCCAAAATGACATACAAGTTATATTGCATATCAACAAGCGTACAGAAATCTAAAATAAGTATCAAGAATCTCCCAAAACCAGTAGGGGACAAATAAAAAATAAAGAAAGCAAAAGAAAAACCATTGCCTTGGATAAATTCAAAGTGGCTTTTCATAACAAGGCATAGTATTAGTATTTATGATAAAAAAGAAGAACAGCTTTTTGGATATTAACCAACCAATACATAACAAGAAAAGGAAGGGGACACCAAAACAGTACAAAAATAATAGTAAAAGACAGTACAAAAATCAATAAATAGGAAAACAGAAAACTATTTGAAAGTGCAAAACAGGAAAACAAGAAAATTTAAAGTTCTAGGCAGGATATAAATACTACTGGGGAAGAAAACTTAGCTTACCTTCAACAATGTCAACAAGATTTAAGCATCCAGACTTATGCATTGCTTGAAGTGTTTGTGCAAGTGACTCTGTTAAAGCAGGTTTCTTCTCTTTTAATTTTTCCTACGAGAAACAAACAATGGAGAAGAGAATCATTGTCAGATAAGCTCTCTATGTACAGGTGGATCTATTATAAAACACTAATGTTATTGCACAATGCATGAACGCATATTCAAATGCAATATATGTTGCTCAGTCACAATATCAACAAAAAATAACACAACAAGAAATGCTGAGGAAGATCCTCATATAATCTGGTCCAATAATAATATCATCAACCAACAACATAATTGGAAATAAGGAAAAACTGAGGAAAAAAACATGCATGCATTGTAGACACAACATGTGGGCACACAGTCACAAACACTATAGACATATCAAGCTCAAAACATAAGTAAGATTCCCAAAGCAAGAGATGACTCATTAAACATGCATATGACATAGAACATGCAAAAAGATGTATAAATTTTCCGACTGACTATCTAATTCATCTCAACCATAAGAAACAAAAAAATAAAATAACAAACCTCAGAGTAAGTACATGATATAAATGACATCAACCAAATGCAGCATAATGCATGAAAATATTTATTTCAGCATAAACTTCTTTCTTTTATAAGTTCTTATATATGATGCACCAAAAAATAATAATATCGATACATGTGGAAACATATAAAAGTACATGGATTTATTCTACTTACAAGCAAAACTGGCAATAAGAAACGAGCACTTGCAGAAAAATGAGTTCTTAAACCCCGTGCAAGATTTCCAACGGCTTGGATGGCTTCAACTGCAACTGCCATGTTCACATCTGTAACAAGCTGCAGGGTAAAAAAAATTAAAAAGGTAAAAAGAAAGAGAAAAAACTTTGAGCATGTTACTGCCAAACTGCATTAGCAATCATCTAACCAAAATCAACACAAAAAGTTTAATAATTAAAAAACAAAGTTGAATTCTCTTAGCAATAGAAATCAAGGAAACCATAATGTGACATATTAGTCATGCCATATTATAAAGAAGTTCCTAATAATAGTCACGCCATATTTGTCCAGAACACTATTACTTCTAAATGTGACATCATCATAAATATGATGCCATTATGATCAGACACTAGAAATTCTAGAAAGTTTGCAATATCAAACACAAAGACTGAGAAGCATAATACTCTCTAGATTCAGCAAAATTGTACCATAAAATGACTGAACTAGAGAAAAGGGAGCTAATCTCACAAATTCAAAGGAGTGTCTATGCTTATATGGATCTCACATATTTCACAGTCATATTATACATAACCTCAGACTTCGACTATCCCTTCAATATCTGTAGGTCATCTATGTCAATGCTCTAAAAATCAACTTTTTGTCTTTTGTGGATAGAACAGAAAAGGCATACTAGAATATCAAGAAGAGCCTTTCCACAAATTCCTGAGAGCATAAAGATTATGCTAATTTCAAATCCTTAATGAGACATGCAAATTAAGATAAATGGAGCATAGCAAGGTTAGACCAAATTTTGCAACTTGTTCAGATTATGAGTTGTACAAATCAATATCCATTCTACCATTTTCCCATTCCATTAGGACCAAAATTAACAGCCGCACTTACTCAAGCACTCCTAATACATCATGAAATATACAGGAATTACATACAACCAACCTCCATAAAAATATCTCAAAATCAGATCATTGCTGTTAAACAACTAAAGAGTATTTATCATGCTACATATGCTAAGATCCAATCCAAAATTAATAAACAAGAGCAGAAGAACTCCACTGGAATTATGCAGTTCATCTTACCTGTGTGCTGCATGAGCAGTAGCTGCTTAGCATAAGAGGAAAAAGAATATCACAAAAATACATTTGAAAAAAGAAAAAAGAAAGAAACGAACAAAATCATGGCAAACCAATCTTACCATCCAATGGAAAAAACACTGAAAAGTTAACTGGAAAGGGAAAAATTATTCGCTATAGTTGCTAAAACTGAAGTAAGATACCTTCTTCAGTGTCCGACAAACTTCTGAAAAATCACCAGGTGCTATCCGTTTTGTAGAAGCCAGCTTATTCAGCTCTGCAACAGCCTCCTTTCTTTCTGACCACTTAGTAGCTTTCTGAAAGGCAAGCACAATTATTAATCAATGAAGCTTTTTATAAATTATTAATAAGATATCAGATATGAGTTCCATCCAGAATAAGGTAATGTCACAGGAAGAGAAACACTGACCACTCCATCCCAAAATCCAGACTTTCCCAGAGGAGACAAAATATCTACAGGATCGACAAGCTCATACTCATCTATTTCCTGAGGAGCTGGCAATTGATGCACAAATGAACATTGACATATAAATCAGATAGATAGAGAGACAGATAAATATATAGATAGATAAATAGAAATATAGAGAGAGTAAAAGAATTGCAGTAGGTTAATTGCGTACCATCTTCTGCAGCTTCTTCCAAATGGCCAGGACCTGCAGCTTCAGATACAGCCTCTGGCTCTGGCTCCTTGTCTTGCTCAGATCTATTTAATATACATATACAAAATTAAGCAGAGATAAAAACTGACATCTGAGAGACAGACTCAAACTGATAATCACAACTTAACACCATACACCAATAATACCATATAATGACACCAAAACTTCTCACATCCTAACAGCTACCAGAAGAAAAAAGATTTAAGTAGAATATATTTAAATAAGGAAGCAATCATCTCTTCTCAACATTCACCTAATCTTGCGAGACGGCTTCGCTGTCCCCGTGACATTAACTAGCTCAACCTCCAGTTCTTTTTTCTTCAAAGAGAAAACCAATTTATTAGCGAAAATGGCAAGAAAATGGAAAAAGATACAGAAGTTATTATCAAATCAAAAAGCCATTTACCATACCATTGTATCCCTCATTTTCTCAAACAAAATTGATTTCACAGGGTCTTTACCAATCCAACGACAAAGCTCCAGAGTTAGACCTTTAGAGGATGCACGAACATTCTGATCCTGGTGATCAAACAATTCTGGAAGCATCTTCAAAATCCTCTTTGGGGGAACAACTTTGGCTCCAAATTCGCTAATTGCAAACATAATGACATGATACACTTAGACAAAACAACCAAAAAGGAAACAGTTAGAAAATTGGAAATGATGCTCAAACCTCAATGCTTGAAACATGACATCAATTGCTGGCACAACAGCTTTTGCAACTTTATTTTTTATTGCTTTCTCCATAGCGTCCTACAATCAGCACATAAATGTTGTAATTTCGGGAAAAGACTGATCATATAAAAATTAACAGACTTGATCAGCTGCCATAGGACAAGAAATGCCAATCTACATAGCCATCAAAAACCTATCATATGCAGCACCAAAGAAATCTAAGATAAACAACCGCAGCCACAGAAAAGGAGAAAACAAAATCCTAACCACTTATAAATGGGAAAAGTAGAAAGAATTACTCAACAATATATCATTATACTGGCATCAAAATCACATAACAATAATAGAGTTCTGAACACATGGTGAAAGCAGTACAAAAGAATCAAAAAACAAAAAAGACAGTTAGTAATCCCATGAAATCCAACAAAATTATGCATTGCCAGAAAACTGTTCCATCCCAACATCTTATAAATTATTTTCCAATTCAAACATAGTACAGATTTTATCCAACAGTGCCCGAGGATTGAAATACAACTTCATGTTTTTCCACCAAACACAAGACTTGTAATTTCCCTGCATATGCATTGCTAGATAAACAACCTTGGTCCAAAATAAATTTATTACAAATTTATCTGTATAGTATCAACATAAAGAGCAAACTAGAATTAACAAATATGACCAAAACAGTCCATGTACCAGCAATAAAAAAATATTATATTTTCACGTAAAATTGGAAAGCAAAATAAGCAAGATGATAAAATATTAATAGTTCCATAGATACTAGACATATCATATAAAACAGCCAGTCAAGAACAAAATTTGTATTCTATTGAAATAATTGAATAGTTGAATGTCTAATTATATTAATAAAAATAAACTATGAATAACCTAATAAAAACTTAGTGATATATAACATTAGTGGAAAAAAATTTTAAATCATAATGCTAATAATAAGAAGAAAAAAAAGACAAAATAGACATGGCAATATATTAAAGAAAATGCCATATAGTAAAATAAACATAGCAACATGTTAAAAAAAATAGCTATATAGTGTTTAGTTTACTAATGGTAATAGCTATTATAATGAATTAGAAACTATAACATCAATGAATAGTATAAAATAAAATCACAACAATATAGAACTAGAATAAACATATAATAAAAATAAGTTGAGTAAGGTTTTATCAATTATCATTCATGTACATTTGTCATTATATAAGTCAATGAGGTTACATTAGTCATTCAAGATGTCACTTTTCATGGCACTTCATATAGACATAGAAAAACAAATAAGAAAACTAACTTATAAGAAATAATAAAATTGAAATTAAAAGATCTTAATCTTAGAGTATTGCCCTTCACTACATCTACTGGGTATGATCAAAGCAAGGGGAAAAACTGCAAATAAGAATAAATTGAAAATAGTAAGCATAGGAAAGAGAAAATCAAATACAACACAAAAAAAAAAAAAGCAAATAAATAAATAAAAAATTGCAATCAACTAACTTTTGTAGGAATATTATAGAAACAAGGGTGATACATTTGGTGCTTTCTTTACAGATTAAATAAGATCTAGGAATGAACTTCCATAAAAGCTAACCTAATATTGATAAAATAGCAAAATTGCACAAGTCAAGTTTGGAAGGATATTTTTCAACACTGCAAATTGTCACACTTGGTGGTTCTTTATATAGGGTATGATAATTGTATACTTGTGATAATAGTTTGCTTATGGAAGCTGTTGCCCTTCAAGGCATCAATATAGATATGGGAAAGAAAGAAAATAGTATATATAAAAGAATATAAATATGAAAAAGATGGAAGTGAATAATAATATTGGAATGGTAAAATTGTAGTTAATAATTTCTTTAGGGGTTTTATTGTCCCCAAGGGTGAAAATTCTCGGTGCAAAGATAATGAAAAGAACAGAAATAAGAAGAAAAGATGGAAAAGAACATAAACCAGAGAAAGTATGCAATATATAACTATAAAGAATTGTCATCTCCCTTTAAAGCCATCCCATTTCTTTCCCACCCCACACAAACCCAAGAAAAAGTGGGACAGGAGGATATTTGTTTCTTTCCTCTTTTACCAGAATATAAACCAGTAAGTGTTAACAAGTCCTTCGTCAATCCCACTAAAACCCTTGAAATGGCTGGGTAGAAAGAGTCAATCCCACAGCTATCTAGTTGAAAACCAATTTAACAAGCTACAACTACCATTCAGTAGTTTACAATATAAAATTCATGAGACCTTACTGCAATACATAAACTAATATTTCAAATATCTTTTTTTAATTTTTACGGCTGAAATTCTGACATTGAATGGAACTAATTTTGTAGCTATTTATTAAACTAGGCATGGATTTTCCCCTAGCATTTTGCACGACCTTCAGTTTTTTGGTTTTCAAAATAAAACATACAAAAAAGAAAAGAAAAGAAAAGAAAAGAAAAACATTCAAAGGGTGACAGTAAATACATCCTCAATAAAATGTCATAGCCAGTTCACTAAAATAAGTCATTAGTGAACTATGTCTCCATAAATACATTCAATAACACCATAACACATGGAATCTTAAATTATTAAGCGCCAAATTCAACACGTAATTAGCTTCCAGAATTACTTAAAGAAAGTAACAACTCTACTTACAAAAATTGTTTATCCACTTTCTATTTGATCCAAACTCCAAAATTAGCAATTTAAAACGTCTCAAATTCTCAAATTGCATACTGTTAAGTTCTCCAATTTCTGGTTAGCACAACACATATTGTTTGCTCTATTTGAAAAGCTACTCAAGATAGAAGTGATCATCGAAAAAGTAAGAGCAAGAGAAAGATGATAAAATGGATAGAAATCCTACAGTAATACATCACTTAGATGGAAAACTGAGTGCATATACAAATCACAAAACTGAGATGGGCATCTCACCTCCACACTAGAATCATAACAACACGCATATTATCAAGTGATTCCAATTTTGAATTGCCTAAACATGTAAACTACATTTTGAAAGCATTAAAGCAAAATATTCCAGTGTGTTATTATGCATGCATGTTCCATAAAGTTATCCCATAAAAGACAATTTGGGCCTTGTGAAAGAAACTTCGTCAAGGGATAATGAACCAAAAAAATAGTGCAAAAAAGGATGGCATTGTCAATCAAAAGCATCAATATATTTGTCCAGATGTAAAGGATTAATGATTGAACCAAAAAAACTTCAACAGCCTCCAACTCCACCCAAAGCATGAACGCTGCCTGAGCCTTCTCCACCGTTTTGGGACGACCAGTAAGGCATTTAGCCACAATGGCATCACAAACCTCCTTCGCATACCTTCGCATAGAGTCATTAAGCAATAAAATAAGTACATAAAAGAAAAAATGAACGAACAAAAAGATAAACGTCAAAAATGCTCTTAACCTTCCAGCATCAGCATCTGCAGCTCGCAAAAAAGCTATCAACGCATCAAGAGCCTTCTCTTGAACAGGCGCATTTGAATCTGCCACGGTCTTTCTAAAAACCGGACCTAACTCCCCCAAATCAAAAACAGAAGTTCAAAAACGTATCCACACCAACGCACATTCCGCATATAAAATTCAAATGCACACAGATCGATCGCGTAACTATAAGAATCAGATCTGAGCTAGAGAATCTATAATGGAAATGAAAACCCTAGAAGAAATTCAAAAAAAAAAAAAAAAGACGAACTCACCGAATTCACGAAGGCGAGGGTCCTTAGGATCGGTAATAGAATCGCAAACGGCAGCCAAGTCGATGTTGGCCTCGTTTCGCACCTTCCAGTTCTTATGTAATAGCCGATCTTCCCATGGCAACTTCTTTGCCTCCTTCAACAATTTTTCTTCTTCCGACATTGTTTCCTTCAAAATCTTTAGCTATTCCTTATCAATCTCCGTAATGCAGATATATTCCCTTACCTCTTCTCTTTTTCGTTACTTAGATTATTTCTCCGCCGAATGCCGGCGATGGAGGGGGAGAGTAGGGGGAACGAAGAAATGACAAAACGAGGATATAGAGGGCTGCGTACGATATGTTTTGTCACTCAAAATCAAAACTCAAAAAACAAGAGAGAGAGTGAGAGAGAATGATATTTTGGGTTGTACGTTTCGGATGAGTGATTTCTCCAAGCGTTTATCGATTCGTTTACCTAGCACGCTCCAAACAAAGGAAGATGTCAACGTCAATGAGATCAGCGCGTGGAGAATCCAGCCTCTTGAGCAGGTGGAATATTATAATTCAATAGTGCTACGGTTGAGCAGTGCACTTTTGTAGGACCCCTGAGTGGGCCCCAGCTGAGAGCACTCCAGGAGCGAAGAGTGGCGTTGGCTCCTCTGAAGGCGATCTATGTCGATACAGTCACACATGCCTAACTGCTAAATCGCTGTGAAATTGACGTGGAAGGTTTAGCTTTATATTCTTAGAGCCGCCGGATTCATCCTTGGGCAGATCTGACCCCAGATTGTCTGAATGTTGGGATCAAAGTAGTATGATCTGACGGCTGACATTGAAGTTCGTATAGGCGCGCCTTAACAAAGTTGGGCTCCTAATTTAAATTAAATTAAATCACGGTCAGTTAGCCGGCCCATGTCATCCTTACTTACATAATAAATTTCTGCGAATCGATTCAAATTCAAGACCTTCTACGTTTTTATCAGTGAGATTATCGATCAATCAATTCATTCTTTAATTAATCATTAAATTGTTTTTCTCATCCTATACTTTCAATTCAAAAATAACGTATTTCTCTTTTCTATAAATTATCAATTTTTATTTTAAAAATATTACTATTTTATAAATAAAAAAAAATATATATTTTTTTTATTAGAAGTATACTATATAAATTATATAATAAAGTATTGGTAAGGACATTTAAATTACTGTTGAGTATTTTAAAAACATATTTTGAATTTTTTTAATTTAATTGACTAATTTTTTATAATTTTTTTCAAAACTGTTTTTTGAAAAAAATATCTATTTACCTGTTTCTACTAAAAGTAATTTTCAAAATTCAAAAAAAATATAAAATACAAATTTTTTTCTTGAAAAATATTTTTCCAAAATTCAATCTCAAATGGATCGTTAAAAAAAATATTCTGCTAGATGGTTGGGTGGCTAAGAAAAAGATCCAACTTACTAATAAATTTTAGTTTAATTGTGTTAATCTATTATTACAACTGTAAAATTTTGAATTTAAATCATTATTCTTCTGACTCGTTGTAAAAAAAATAGAGCATAATTTAGATGGGGCTTATTATTGATTGTGGTTAGATTAGTTTAATTTGATTCGATCGAATTCTTTATATTTTTAAATGATTAACTATAAAAAGAAAAAAAATTATATATATAATATGAAAATTCTTTATATTTTTAAATGATTAACTATAAAAAGAAAAAAAAATATATATAATATGAAAGTTTTAAAGGAGGAACGTAAAATATATCATCAAAACTCATCTATCACTGCACAAATATTCTATTTAGGGACGAATTTATTTGCTACCAAAATATTTTAGTCCCTAAATAGTTGTTTTGCACTACCAAAATTTGAAATTCGTCTTTAATAATATCAATATTTAGCTGGGTAAATTTAGCGCACGCAACAAGCAAAAAAACATTAGAGAAAAAGCATTTAGGGACCAAATTTGGTAAGTAGAGACCAAAGTAAGGACAACTAACTAACCCGTTATTTTATGACAAATCAGTTTCGTCCTCTATTAATTTTTTTTCTCCATTTTAACCTTTGAATATTATATATTATTACCAAAAAACCTAACCCTCATTACTCCATCGTCTCCTTCCCGTGTCTTCTCTCAATCATTGTATTCTATATTTGAGACTTTCTGCGAAATTTCAGGTCTCGTGTAAACCGGTACCTGTTGGATATGAATCTGTCTACTTCCTTCTTCTTTCCTTTATATCCTTCATCATCTTTGTCAGTAAGAGTGTTTTCTTTTCTATTCCATGTTGTTTTGGTTTAGATCTAAGGGTTCGTACTAGAAAAATATCTAGGCTAGGTTTTTGTTGTATTTTTCTAAGAATTGTGTGCCAATCGATGGTGCTTCTTGGCCTAGTATTTTGTATTCACTTTTTTATTTAAATATCTATAAATTTGGTAAGGAGTCCCATGAATTCGCTTTTTAGCTCTTCTGTTTGTTTATTATTAGTTTGATTGGAAACAGATTGATTTTGGCTAAAATTCGCTGGTTTCTGAGACAATAGTGAGACAAGGAAATGAATTAGTAGCTTTTTTAATATAGTGTTGAATTCTGAGATACGAAATGTGTATACATTTTTTGTTGCAGAAACAGTTGGTGTCTCTTGGTACATTCTTTTATTGTTTATATGATTTTATTTTTGTTAACTTGCTTTTTCTTGATTTGGTTTTCACCCGTTCTCACTTCTCATTCATGTTTTTGTTTTACTTGAGAGATTTTTCTAAATTTATATTGGAGTTGATATTTGTATTATGATTGGTTTGTATCTTAGTAATCAGATGGAAGGTTGGTTGACAGCGGTGGAAATATGGTACCAAGTTCTGATCAGCTAAGTGTTACTTTTCAGTGTTAAATTGTGGTCTACTTCTCCATTTCGAATGGCACGCCCACTTATGGATTGACATAAATGATCCTCTATATAAGGTAAAAGTTTAAAGCTTTATGAATTTCTGGACTGGAGTTGTCATATTACATTTGCTTTTCTATTTGTAGTTCATAATTGTTTTAGGATGGAGCTGGCCTCGGATTCAGTGGAAGTTACAAAATTCCCAATCTTTAAATTCTTGATGCATTAACAAGACTCATACAGCTGTCCTCAAAATTTATGAAATTCAAGTATTTTTTTAGACCACTAGTTGATTAGCAATAAGTTGTTGTATTTCTTATGTCTTTGTGCCTCCACATCTGTTGATCTAGCACTGGGTTCAGTTCTGAGAAATGAGCGAACACCTTGCCCTATCTTTAGTTAAGCGTGTATTTTTACAAGAGTACTTGGCTGCATATACAGACACTTACCATTTATTTTCAAGGTTTTGATGCATATACAAACACTTACCCAAACAATGCAATAGAATATGATCTGTAGATCAGTAAGAATCTATGTTCTTTGATACTAAATTTAATTTCTTTGTTTTCTTTTAACTGTGTTTTATCAAGCGTCAACCTAAGTTTGAATTCATTTTATGTTTTAATTTCAGGGTTCATAGTATGATAGAGAAACTCGCTTAGTTCACAGACATTAGATGTTGCTTGATTGTTGGTGGGCTGTCTACAAAGGTCAGCTCGTTTTATTTAATCTCAATTGGATATAGACTGGTTCTAATGTGAAATAACTCCAATCTTTTTGAGTACTGCTTTATTTATCTACCTTCAATTTTTCTTTGTTCTTTTATCTTTTGGTATTATTCAGTTAGTCTTGAAAAATTGATTATCAGATTTGGTTTCGTGACTATCATAAATGATTTTGGTGGTTGGGCTTTTCAGCTGATGACACGTTCAATATGAGTTTAAAATAATACTATTGCTAAGTGGTCTCAGATAATTGAGCAAATGGAAGATCAAGTGGCTGCCGTTCTTCAAAGAGAGGTTTTGACTAGGCTATATGGTTAGTGCTTTGAGCCAAATCTTGGTATTCTTATTTAAGCTGAGTTACTTATTGAATTGCTATAGAGAAGAAAGAGCTCTTAGAAAAGATAAAATGGAAGCAACAAACGTACTTGTCCCTGCTCTGTTTAGACTGCTTATATGTTGTTGCCTAGTACACTTATCCAGTGGTGACAGCAGATTGTCTCTGCCTGTCTGCCATGTTTTTCAAGTACTGTGCATCCATGAACATTGTTGTGCTCTTGGGCAGCTAGAAAACATGATTGAACATAAGGATGAAATTTTTTTCATGCCCCAAAAGAACCTGGTTTGTAACAAAGAAAGAGGAGAAGCTTATGGCAAAAGCAGCAAAGGTAATTTATATTGCGGCATATTTATTTTTGCCGTGGTTTATGTTCAATTACTTGACTGTTCAGATTCACATAAGTTGGCATGTTAATATGATGGATCACTATATTTGGATACCATTAAAGCTTTGTCATTGAACATAGCAATTAGGCAGTACAAAAAAAATAGCAATTAGGAAATCATTTATGTTATTGCTGATGAATATATTTCTTTTTTTCCCCTAATATAAGGTAGTAGAAATATAAGTTATATGATGTATAACGAACATAATAATTAAAAAAATAAAATGCCATTTTTTATCCTGATAATTGATATTGAAATATGTTCTCTTGGATAATCCTATAACAGAGAAGTCTTAATGGTTAGTTGGATATGGTTTATCCTTTGCTTCTTTATTTCCACCTCCATATAAGAATGAAGAATTCACTGATAAGACATATTTTACTCTGTCTATATTATGGGGTAGCAAGTGCACAAATATTAATGTTAAGTATGCTTGCAATTGTGCTACGATATTCATTTGCCCAGCTAATTATATGATGCCGATAATTCATGTGACAGGCATCGAAAGAGAGAAAAAAAAGGTTATTGGAATGAGGATCATATAATTCTTATAAGAATATACTGAACAATACAAGCAAGAAGTATTAGGAACACTAGAAGCTGTGAAGCAATGAGAGGAAGCTAGGTGCCCGGTCTGCTTGGAGCATCCTCACTTGCCATTTACTTCAACACACTGACCTCACTTAAGTGTTATTTTATTACAAAACTTGATGATAATGACATGAAACACTTATTGTACTAATATGATGTTTCACTACTTAGTAATTTTCTAGTATTATTTGTTTGCTTGCCTTTTACAATGTGAATCAAGTGATGCTCTAAGGGGTAATGTAAAATAATTTATGTTAGAGAGGAAAAGAAAAAAAAATAATATAAATGAATTAATGAATAAGATATTGCGTGTACCTTTTGGCAACGAAATGTGTAAAATAATGCATCGCCAAGCTAAAAATTAATTAATTAATAATTTTCGACTAAGCAAGAGTTTCGTCCCTAAATACTAAACCATTTAGGGACAAAAAATATATAGTCTCCAAAATATTGAATAATTAGAGATGATTAATAGGTAAAGGGACGATTTTTTTCTAGTTTTGGTGACCAAAATTTCATTGCCTGTTGTCAAAATATTTAAGGACGAAAGTTAGTTTCCTCGTAATAAGTATTCTTTTGGGGACAAAACCAATATTTCATCAATTAAAGTCTTTAGCAATGGTGTTTTCACGACAAACCTGGCAACAAAGTATTTTCGTCTTAGAGTATTTTTAGCAATGAAATTGTGAATTTTAGGGACGAAAATTTTCGTCCTTAACACCTAATTTTGTTGTATTGTATCATCAATTAGGTAAGTTTTAAAATATTCATCAAATAAATCGTACATGTTCAAGAAAGTCTTGCTTTTTTGGCAAGTGTGGTTTGTCTTGCCCTATTGGCAAGTTAAGGTTATTTGCTATAATATGTATCACACAACATGGCTAGCAGCAGCAGGATTCTTGTTAATGAATTGGAGGAGAAATATGTGCATATATTGTTGGAAGAAGAAGAATCTAGTAGATTGGTGCTAGAGGAAATAGGAAATGAAACTGAGCATATAGATTTCAAGTGGTGTTTAGTGGGTCATTTTTTATCAACATGATAATTAATTTTGTGACCATGAAGAATATGATGGCCTCACGGTGGCACCTAATGAAGGGTGTCTGCATTTGCTCAATAGGTGCTAATCTATTCATGTTTCAATTTTTTTTAATGAACTAGACATTTAATGTGTGATCAAATGGGGAGTGGGATCTTAACAATTTCAATGGATTATGGTGTGTTATAATGCAAGTTCATGTTGTCATAGACAAAAGTGTGAGAAAGATGAAGATTAAAAAGACTGATGGGTTTTAAGCATGTATCACATACATATTACGCAATGGAATTTAAAATTTTTTAAAACCCAAATAAGAGGATTCTATTTGAGCCAATTAAAACTAATTGAACAAAGGAAAATTCAGAAATTATACCTTTATAATTTTTTTATTTTTTCTTTAAATTCTCACCTTGTTAGGTTGTAACAAATCACAACAATTCAATTTTAGATTGTTTCTAACAATATCCATGTGAAGATTAGAGGATGAAACCACTGGGGAGATGACTTGAACACACCTCAAAGTACTAGCAATGAGTATGTTCCTTTGAGAGAAAAAAACTAAACTTTTTAATTTTTCTTATTGTTTTCAAAAAATTTTCTTCTCTTAAAAATTTTTTCTTGTCTATTTTTTTGTCTTTTGTGGTATTTTGGATGTAAAAGAAAATCAGAAAACTAGATCAAAATTGAAAAGAAGAGAAAATGAAAGGTTGGTTGAAAATAATGGCCAATTGTCCAATTTAAAATGACTTGCGAGCTACTATGCGCGTTGGGCTGCCTGGCAGGCCAATCAGTTGGCCTATTAGGCGAACGGGCTAGTACGGGCCCATCAAACTCCTCGAACGATTTTTCCACGATCTTATCGCGAACCTACTCGAAATAATTCTCTCATATTTTTGGATCTCATTTAAAGTCATTTTACTCAAGCTTCACATACCCAAAGCGTGTGACCCATTTGGTTCTCGGTTATGTTAGCCACTTAAATTATCAAATAATTTAAGCAAGTCATGAGTGATATCTAGCAACACATCATGGCTCCTAATTGACTGGAAAGTCAGTGGTTTGACTACGAATATTTTCATAGACAATTTCTGTGTAATTTATCCTTTCACCATTCTATACCTTACTCGGTTTAGAGTATGGACAATGTGTCAACTCCCGTTAGACGAACTACGTCACATCTAGCCCAAGTGATGTTAGATTTTGTCCTTGGGACTCATTACTCTATTAGATGTCATTGAAGACCATCTTCAAGACGTTTCCACTCTGGCTAGAAATTCCCGAGTAACGATCCCAACAAGAGGACGTGGGTATACTCTCCCTCTATCAGGAGCGTTGAATCCTCTATTGGCTACCCAATTACTTTTAAATACCTCAAATTGTACCCAGTCACCATCTTATGAGCGACCTCTATGAGGCAACAAGGAATGGGGGTCAAAGCATAGAATCAGTATCCAAGATATCCGTGAGTACCTTAAGTCTAAGAATACTTGCCTCATTGCTATGATAAGACTATCATTGACATTTGAATAGATAATTCATATGATCGTCTTATAGTAGGTCATCTAATATACTTGACTATTCTTAGCAAGCATCCATATGTTAACTTTGAACATCTCATGCTCATAACTTATGAGATCTACTGCTTGATCCAATCAAGGAGTATAACATGTGCTAGTCTATCCGGATCAACAATGTCTTGTCTTATTGATCCTATGACTAGAAATAATTTAGATACTAACATAAATATACATGATAGGAATCTCATTATCATGATCCTGTCATGATTTCCTTCATGCTATGTTTCATATCATGGACTTTCATTAATCAGTTTAAGATCTATATCAATTCATAGCAAATGAATACTAATATAATGAAAGAATGCCTTTATGAATGTGTACACTAAGTGCCTGAAGCGATTGCCTTTCGGGCGCATCTCTAACAATCTCCCACTTGCACTAAAACCAATCGCCATTGTCCATTACAGCACGGGTGAGAATATGACTATCATATTCCTTTTGGGATTTTAGACTAGTGACTCGATCATATATTTTCATATCAGTGGGAACTCTTTCTCTCATTACATCACATCTACTATTGATTTCTCTAATCAATTGATAAGATTGAGTAAATGTTTGGACCTTTTGATGAGACCATGATTCCTTTGCATATGCAGTGGCTCTATTGTTGTTTCAATCATATTGGATTTACAATAATAGGAATCACTTCTAACTTGTGATGAATTCCTTTTTCAAACTACTTTCTTAGCTGCCTTGGAAGTTGTAATGTACTTTAAGTTGTGGAATCATCAGTCATCATCTGTTTGGAAGTTTTCCAATTGACTAGACAAGTATTTAATGCAAATACATAGCATGACTAGGATTTTGAGTTATCCTTGTCGAATTGGATGATCAAATATATAATCCTGCTTACCTTAAGCTTATTATCTCCTTAAACTAAGAATACATCTTCAATCATTCTCAAGTATTTAAGGATGTTCTTAACAGTCACCCATAAACCCTTGATGGAATCATATTGATATCCACTCATGACACTTATAGCATGACATCCATTGGGCCTAGTACATAGCATAATGCATAATGAATCCAATAGCCAGACTTATGGAATTTTATCCATGCTAGTCTATTTGTCTTATGTCTTTGGACATAAAGACTTAGAGAGGGTAATCCTATCGATCATAGGAATAGATCCTCCTATAGACTACTTCATGATAATCACTTTAGCATCTTAGCTATGTAGACTAAGAAAAAATGAGTAACATCTTAAATCTATCTCTATAGATCTTAATCCCTTTTTGGTAGGTTGCTTTTAAAATCATTCTAGGAGAATTATTTTAGAGTAATAAATTGACTAACTTAAAATGAGATATTGTTTCCTATTAATAGTTTCAATATGAACACTATGGCACTCCCACTAACCTTCTTAAAAACACAAGATTCATCCATATATTATGAGAAAAACAAACTCTTTAATTACTTCATCAATTTGGATGTTTCAACTCCTAGATGTTTGCATCAATCTATCAATGGATTTTGCAATCTGCATCCTGTTTCATCATCATGAGAAATGAATCTCTTAGGTTGTGTTATGTACACATCTTAAGTTAGATTTTCAAAATGAAACTTGTCTTCATATCCATTTGAAAAATTTCATTACAATCAGTAGCAATGACTAGGAGTAACATGATGGATTTAAGCATAGTATATGTAGTAAAAAGTCTTGTCAAAGCCAATTTTTATCTTTAACGATGTCTTTTAACTACAATTCTAGCTTTATAGGCAACTGCATTTCCTTCCATATCGGTCTTCTTCTTGAAGACCCGCTTGCACTCAATGGGGTTTTGTCCCATTAGGTGGGTTAACCAAAGTCCATACTTGGTTTATAGTTATGGAATCCGTATTGACTTATGGCTTATGGCCATTAGTCATATTTTGAACTCTTCAGAGTCTCTTTATAAGTAGCAGGCTCATCATCCTCTATGAGCAATACGATCTTTTGTTCACTTATAAGAGATAGATTTCTCTTGGGAACAACCTGTATCCTACTTTACTTATAAAACTTTTGTGTTTAATAAGGTCTTATTGTTAGTTCATCTATATGAATAACGTATTTGGGCTTTGTCAGTTGATTTGTGTCTGCCTAAGTATATATTTGAACTTCATCAAGTTCATTCTTGCTCCCACTATCTCATTGTAGAAGAAACTCTTCTCTTGAAAGATAGCATTGTTTGAAACAAACACTTTTTGCTTCAAACAGTGGTAAAATTGATAACCAAATGACTCTCATTGGTTATCCCATATACAGACACAAGGTTAGATTGAGCTTTTAACTAATCCAACATTATCTACTTCTCTTAAGCAGGATAATCCTAAACTTTCATTTATAAAAGAATAGATTTTATGTTATTTCATATCTTATATAGAACAACATCGACTGACTGATAATGTATTATATTTATCACATAAACATAATTCCATGTGCATGACCATAAAAGGAATTTTAAGGAATTTTAAAAGCTTATTATGTATCTTACAATGTCTAACAAGATTCGACTACTTCTTCTAGCCACATCATTATGCTATGACATATAACATATAGTTCATTCAAATAAAATCTCATTATCTTTTATATGACATTGAAACATTTAGCTTAAGTATTATTTTACTTTGATCTAATCTAAGTGTCTTACTACTTTTGCTAAATTGTTCATCTACTTCATTTTTGAATTCTTTGAACATTTTAAAGGTTTCAAATTCGGCCTCTATCATATTCAAAACAAGCGAAAACAATAGGTTATCCAGCTAGGTTTCAAATTCAAACCAATCTCCTTTAATTATATATATATCTTCCTATAGGTCAAATCTTGCAAAATCTTTACATAGACATAAACCTAAGATATAAATCTACAAGTTTATGCTTCTTTAGATTCAATTTCTAACATGAAGAAAATGAAGCCCCAATCTATTGCTATGGAAACATAGTTCAGAGCATTGATATAGTTCCACACACTTCAAAAACCAGAACCTATCAACCCTTAATCCAAGATTAGCAACAAGAAGGAGAATTAATTAACTTACCAAGGACTAGATGATTCAGTTGTGGCTGATAGTTATTTTATTCAATTACTAACATACCCTTATTTATATACACCTTATTAAATATACCTAAATATCTATTTATTTTTTTCATCTCTTTCTTTAAATAATTCTTAAAATTGATTGGTGTCTGCATGAATATTAATTTGAGTCTTTCATTAAAAAGATCAAACAGTTATTTTCAAGATAATAAAGAATAAAGGATATTTTTGTAAAACATCAAGCAAAAATCAATAATTTAACTAAGCTAAATAATTTTTTTATCATGTGTGAAAATATAACTAGACCTATTTTTTCTTGACGAAGAGAGTATATGTATAACTGACTTATGATTATTATTATTATTATTATTATTATTATTATTATTATTATTTCTACATTTTTACATGTGCCTAGTCAATATCAAAAATATAATCTAATCAAGTGGTATAATTTAATTAATTTAATTATGTCAAATTTTATTTATTTAAATTTATTCTTTTTATTCCATTTGATTTTTAATACTTTGTCAACCTCATTTAAGTTTTAAAATAAATACGTGCTACTTAGTACTATTACAAATAAACCGATACATAACAAATGTATTTCATGAACATGTTCAAGCCAAAATACATATAGTATGTATGTGTTTCATGTGAATGACATATATAAAATGATCATATTCAAATGAAATGCATGAAAAATGCATATGGTGTTACAATTTTTTCTTCCATTTAAAAATTTTGTCCTCGAAATTTGATACCTCGAAACGAGTATTACTTTTTCGTATTTTCTTCAATTTTCCATTTTGCCTCTTCATGTGAATGGTTTCTCCATAATACTTTTACTAATGGTATTTCTCTATTTCTTAGTTGTTTGTCTTATATCCATTGATTTTTACTAGTTCTTCTAAATAACTCATATCATCTACAATATGGCTTGATCCTTAAGTACATGTGTAGGATATGATCTATACCTTCTTAACATACTGACATGAATTTGAGCCACCTCTGGTGGTAAAGCCAATCTGTATGCTAATGGACCAACCTTCTTAAGAATTTCATAAGGCCTTATGTACCTTGGACTCAATTACTCTTTTTGCCAAATTGGATTACTTCTTTCCATGGTGATAGTCGTAGAAATATCTTTTCTCCTACTTCATATTCCATTTCTCTTATGTGTTGATCAACATAACTCATATGTCTGTCTTATGCTACTTTTAACTTATCTTTGATTATCTTGATCTTGTCTACCGTATCTTGTACCATTTCTATCCTTCTAGTGTTCGTGCTCCTTCTTGATCCCAAATGATAGGGCTTCTGCACTTTTTTCCATATAATACTTCATATGGTGACATCTGGATACTACTAAGATACTAATTGTTGTATGCAAACTCTATCAATGCTACATATTCATCCCAAAATCTTTTGAATTCCATAACACATGCCCTTAGCATATTCTCTAATGTCTGTATAATCCTTCATGATTGTCCATTAGTCTGTGGGTGAAATGTGGTACTGAAGTTCAATTTTGTTCCCAATGCTTTTTGTAAACTTACCCAAAATCGTGAAGTAAATCGTGGATCTCTATCATACACAATGGATACTAGAATGCCATGTAATCTAACTATCTTATTCACATATAACTTTGCCAAACTCTTAAGTATACATCCCTATTTGATAGGCAGAAAATATAATGACTTGGCTAATATATCAATAATCACTCATATAGCATCATTTTTACGTGGAGTTCTTAGCAATCCATAAATAAAATCCATCATTAATTATTTCTATTTGCATTCTAACACTAGCAATGGATGTAGTTTACCAACTGGAGTCTGATATTCTACTTTAATCTGTTGATATGTTAGACATTTAGAAATATATTCTACTATATCCTTTTTCGTCACTGGCCACCAATAATGAGGTCTTAAATTATGATACATCTTAGTCATTCCCAAGTGCATTGTATATGGTCCATTGTGTGCTTCTTCCATGATTTCTTAGTGCAAGTTATCAATATTTGGAACACATATGCATGACTTTAACATTAGTGCATCATCTTGTAAATGAAATTCTATGCTTTTTTCCTGCTTTATCGTTTCAATTTTCTCACACAATTGAGGATCTCTACCCTGTGCATCTTTGATTCTATCTTTCAGTATAGGTTTGACATGCAGAGTTACAATAAATGACCCGCTATCCTGTATATTCAATTTAACATTCATAGACCTCAATTGAATCAAATATGGAAAAGAGGATGCTTACAAGTGAGCTACACTGCTATTAGACTTCCTACTTAGTGCATTTGCTACTACATTTGCCTTCCTTGGATGATATTTAATTGTGCAATTTTAATCTTTTAATAGTTCCAACCATCGTCTTTGTCTCATGTTTAGCTCTTTTAGTGTCAACAAATAACCCGAACTCTTATGATCAGTGAAAATTTGGAATGCCTCACAGTATAAATAATGTCTTCAAATTTTCAATGCAAAAACAATCGCAATTCTATATCATGCATTGTATATAACATCTTATGTGGTCTTAATTGCCTAAATGCATAAGTTATCACCATACAATGTTGCATTAATACACACCCTAAGCCTTGGTGAGAAGCATCACAGTATATTGTAAATCCACCTGTACCTATAGGAATAGCTAACACTAGTGTAGAAGTTAACCTGCATTTTAATTCTTCAAAACTGCTTTGACACTCCGGAGTCCTCTTGAAAGGCACATTCTTTCTTAGTAATTTAGTCAGAGGGCTAGCAATTAATGAAAATCCCTCAACAAATTTGTGATAGTACCCTGCCAAACCCAGGAAACTACGTACTTCTGAAATATTTGTAGGAGGTTCCCAATTTACTATAACCTTTATTTTCTTCGGATCTATCTCTACGCCTTTACCTGATACCATATGTCCAAGGAATACAAGATGATCTAACCAGAATTCAATTTTCTCAGTTTAGCATACAATTGTTTCTCTCTTAAAGTTTGTAGTATAATCCTTAAATGGTGTTCATATTTCTCTCTATTCTTTGAATATTCCAGTATGTCATCAATAAATATTATGACAAACTTATCCAGATATGGTCGAAATACTTTATTCATTAGTGTTATAAATGCAGCTAGAGCATTACTCAAATCAAATGGCATCACTAAGAATTCATAATCTCCATACCTAGTTCGAAAGGTAGTCTTTGGAACATCTACCTCTATTACCTTTAGCTGATAATAGCCTGACATCAACCAATCTTGTAAAATACTTAGGCTCCCTGTAATTGGTCAAATAAGTCATCTATTCTAGGCAATGGATATTTGTTCTTAACTGTCACTTTGTTTATCTGTCTATAATCGATACACAATCTCAATGTTCTATCTTTCTTTTTGACAAATAGCACTCGAGCTCCCCATGGTGATACACTAGATCTAATATACCCTTTATCAAGTAATTCCTATAATTAGGTCTTCAATTCTTTCAACTCAACTAGGGCCATTCTGTAGGGTGGCATTGATATTGGTGCTGTTCTAGGTACTAACTTAATAGTGAGTTCAATCTCTCTATCAGGTGGTAAGCCAGGTAGATCATCTGGAAATACATCAAGAAATTCCTTCACCATCGGTATATTTTTAAGTAGATTATTAGTGGTTCTAGTGTCTATCATATGTGCCAAATATGCCTCACATCCTCCTTTAATCATTTTGAATGCTTTTACAACTGAGACTAAACATGCAGGCACAAGTTTCCTTTCACCCAAAAATACAACTCTTAGTTGGTCTGGAGTTTCTAAAATTACTTCTTTAGTATAACCATTCACAATTGCATGATGTCTATGAAGAGTTTTGAGCATGTATCACATACATATTACGCAGCGGAAAATAAAAATTTTCAAAACCTGAATCAAAAGATTATACATACGCCAATTAAAACTAATTTAACCAATGAAAATTCAGAATTTATACATTTATAATTTCTTGATTTTTCTTCAACTTCTTACCTTGTTGGGTTTTAGCAAACACAACAATCTAATCTTGGATTGTCTCTAACAATATCCATGCGAAGATGAGAGGATGAAACCATTAAAGAGACGGCTTGAATATACCTCAAAGTGCTAGCAATGATGTATGTTCATATGAGAAGAAAATTAAACTCTTTAATTTTCTTGTTGTCTCCAAAAATTTTTCTTCTCCAAAAATTTTTTCCTTATCTATTTTCTGTCTTTTGGGGTCTTTTAGATCCAAAAGAAAATCAGTAGATTCAAATTCAAGAGAGGAGAAAATGGGAGGTTATGAATAGTGAATTGCTTTAATGGCTATTTAGGCCATTTTATTGTCATATGCGGGCAGCTGTATGCGCAATTGGCTTGCCTGGCAGGCCAATCGGTAGGCTTGCCAGGCCAGCAGGCCTGCACGGGCCCGTTAACCCTCCGAGCGATTTTTCTCTGCGATCTTATCGCACTGACTCAAAATAATTTTCTCATATTTTTGATCTCATCCAAAGCCATTTTAATCATTTTTTATATCTCCAAAGCGTGTGACCCATTAGGTTTCCGGTTATGTTGGCCACTTAAATTATCAAATAATTTAAGCAAATCATGAGCGGTATCTAGCAACACATCATGATCCCCAATTGACTGGAAAGTCAATGGTTTGACCACGAACCTTTCCATAGACAACAATATGTGCAATTCATCCTTTCACCATTCTATACCTCACTCGGTTCAGAGAATAGACTATGTGTAGCTCTCGCTAGATTCACTACGTCACACTTAGCCCAAGTGATTTTAGATCTTGTTACTGAGACTCATTACTCAATTAGACATGTCACTGAAGATCATCTTCATGACAGTTCCACTATGGCCAGAGATTCCCGAGTAATGATCCCAACAAGAGGTCATGGGTATACTCTCCCTCTATCAGGAGCGGTGAATCCTCTATTGGATACCCAATTACCTTCGAATACCTCAAGCTGTACCTAATCACCACACTATGAGCGACCTCTATGAATGGAGTCAAAGCACAGAATCAGTATCCAAGATATCCTTAGACTTGAGTACCTCAAGTCTAAGGATAC
This sequence comes from Balakata baccata, assembly GCA_949630135.1. Taxonomy (NCBI): domain Eukaryota; kingdom Viridiplantae; phylum Streptophyta; class Magnoliopsida; order Malpighiales; family Euphorbiaceae; genus Balakata; species Balakata baccata. The sequence continues at coordinate 103,809 of CATIWF010132752.1, forward strand.
ATGCACAATTGCTATAATGAGAATATCATTGACATTTGAATAGATAATCCATATGATTGTCTCATAGCAGGTCATCAAATGTACTTGACTACTGTTAGCAAGCATCCACATGTTAACTTTGAACATCTTATGCTCAAAGCTTATGAGATCTACTGCTTGATCCAATCAAGGAGTAGAACATGTGCTAGTCTATCTGGATCAATAATGTCTTATCTTGTTGATCCTATGACTAGGAATAATTTAGATACTAACATAATTACACATGATAGGAATCTCATTATCATGATCCCATCATGATTTCCTTCATGCTATGTTTCATATCATGGACTTTCATTAATTAGTTTATGATCTATATCAATTCATATGCAAATGAATACTAATATAATGAAAGAATGCCTTTATGAATGTATACAATAAGTGCCTGAGGTGATTGCCTTTTGGGCACATCTCTAACAATCTCCCACTTGTACAAAAACCAATCGCTATTGTACATTACACCACATGCAAGGATATGACTATCATATTTCTTTTGGGGTTTTGGTCTAGTGACTCGATCAGATATTTTTCTGATAAGTGGGAACTCTTTCTCTCATTACATTACATCTACCATTGATTTCTCAAATCAATTGATAAGATTGAGTACATGT
>CATIWF010132782.1:0-13975 GCA_949630135.1 Balakata baccata
TTTTTTGGTGAATTGGTTATAATTAAAATGCACGTACAGCGGTGATCATGACATGGTCATTCCATATGTGGGCACAACTAAATGGATAGAATCTCTCAACTTAACAATTTCCTCTGATTGGCAACCATGGTTTGTTAATGGTCAAGTTGGTGGGTAAGTACTTAATTATTTATATGTAGCATAAATTACTCCTATATATTTCTAAATTAATTCACTTTATTTTATTAATGTGATTAAAGTTTCTATTTTTTAATGTTCAAAAAAATTTTTGTTTATGTCAGGTACACGATGCAGTATAAAAATAAAGGATACCGTTTAACATTTGCAACTGTAAAGGTACGAATAATAATAATAATAATAATATTTACAATAATATTGTTAATTATATTAACTAAAAAAAGCGTGAATGAGTTTGATAAAAAACTCTAATTTAACAAAAAGTTTTAAGCTAAAATTCTGAATATATATATGCAGTTTTTATAAAATTTTTGAGAATTTTGCCACAAGTTCAAATTATACTTGACGGAGTGAGGATTACTCAGATTAATTATGATATCAAGCGGCAAAGTCAGTCAAAGGGTGCAAATTAAGAGTCAGAAGTATAAGTTAGGTGGTACAAAAATAGACTTTAAATATCCATTAAAAAATATAAATATTAAAAAATATAAATTTATATATTATTATATATGATATATTTTAAAAAATATTTTAAAAAGTTGTGTGTAATTGCTCACTATGGATAGCTACTCCGGAAATCAGATTAAAAAACAAAAATGTTAATTTTATTATATTGAATTATTATTTTGCCCTTGTACAGGGAGGGGGTCACACTGCTCCAGAATACAAGCCTAAGGAATGTCTTGCTATGATCGATCGGTGGTTTGCTTATTATCCTCTATAGAGCCATAATTAGGCAGAGGTTTATGTTTTTATTTAACAATATTATGTATTGTAGGGTTATTAATTGTGGATAATAATTTAATAACTCTGCAAATATGAAGAAAAACTTCCGTTCTTTTTCGCTGTTTACCCATTGGAGGTCGGTCAATTTATTATCCTCCAACATAATAATAATAATTTATGGGTATGTACTGATTAATTTAATTTAATTTAATTTGTGACATGCTCATATACCACTTATTCGGAAAAAAAAATCAATAAATATGTAAAATAAAAAAGGCTCAAGTCAAGAAAATAAGAATATACAAAATTTGTATAGTTCGGTTTTTTGTTATCTATATCTATAGAAATAAGCAAATTCCTCTGAAAAAATAAATAATTACAATATAATGAAATTGTATCTCCATTGAGTTAATCAAACTCAAACTTGTAATTTATTGTATTTCTCTTCTCATATAAGCTAGATAAATAACTCTCGTTACAAAACTTTCAAATATGGTTTCTAAAACTATTTCTTGAATGTTCAAAAAATACTCAGGCAAAAACTTAAATTTGCAGTCTCAATTGGTTATTGTATTTGTTTCCTTTATTTAATGTCTTAAACTTACCTATATTTATTATCATCATAAACTTACTAATCAAGAAAAAGAATATCATTCTAATTAGAAATATCTTTCTTTATACAAATTTAATTATTAATCCTAATTCAAGTTCAACTTGGATTTTTACAATTTAAAAATTAAGACCTGACAATCTATCTTGACTTTTGAATTGCATTAATTTTATTGGTCTAAATTCTCCAATTACACATACTCGAATCAAATTTTCGCTTGCACTCTATATACTATGTATAATTGAAACCAATTAATAACGTTACTCGATTCCAGAGAGAGACCTCAATCTCTCTATATATATAATTGTTGCTGACAAGTTCTACTCATTTACAATCATCTACCCATTAGAAACAATATATGCAGGTAATATGTTTCCAACCAATACTTGAGGTCTTCACCATATTGCTCATTAGATGGTATATTTCACACTTTTTTTTTTTAGCTTTTTCCAATCCTCATTACTCATTTTTTTTGTCTTTTCATTCTCTTTTCCCTTTAACGCTTTTGCAAAACCTTATTGAACTAGGAGTTGTTTTACTCTTTTTCGCAAAAAAGTGACACTGATCTGTTCGACGTGCTTATTGAAACCAGAAACCTATGCTTTGATATCATTTGTTGGAAAAAAAATAACCAATAAGCACATCAAATAAGCCAAAGAAAATAAAAGATAAAAAATTTTATGTAGTTCGGTCCTTAATTGCCTACATCCATGTAGAGAAATAAATTATTCACTATATGAGAAAATAAACAATATATACAATATCATAAAATTGTATTTCCTTTGAGTTGATCAAAACAAAATTCATAATTTATTGTATTTTCTTTCTCATATAATCCATAAAAATAACTTTTATCGCAAAGCTTTAAAGGTGTTTCAGAAAGTTTTTACTGAAGTAAAATTCAAACTTATAATTCTTAAATTGCTCTTATATTTGATTTCTTAACTTCACAACCTCTAAATTGCTCTTATATTTGCTTTTGTATATATCAAGGATTAGGGCGGGGGCAATGGGAGCTCATATCCCACAACCCCCTAAAATATTTCCTAACTTTCTTTTTAGTCCCCACAAGTTTTTCTTTTATATATATATATATATATATATATATAGTATTTTGCCTCAACTTAAAAAATTAAACTTATTTTTATATATTTTATGCAAAAGTTATCAAAAAATACAAAATGAGAAATTACCTTTTGGTCTTTCTTAATATATTAATTATTTATTTATTTTTAGTATGTTAATTTTCTTTTAGAATACCAATAATTAATTTTTATTAGGACATTACTTTAATATTATATAGGATATCTTAAAGTTATTCTCTAATTATGAAATTTATAAGGTATTTTTTATATAATATTTGAAATTCTTGTATAATTTATTAATGCAATTCATTAAAAAGTAACTTGAATCTTTTTTTAATTCATTAGTTGTCTTTATATAATTTTTAATTTATTGTTTATTACCCTCTTCGTTCCATTCCAATTATCGTTTTAAAAATAAATTTTGTTTACTTGAACCAACTTTTTAAATTACCAATGACAAATATTTTTTTCCAACTTTACCCATATCTAAATTTTATTGAAATAACTATAATTCATTAATTACTAATTCATGCATTGCCACTTTTTAGCAAAACCTTAAAAGATGGTAATATAATAATTATTATATATTTAATTATTCCAATTAAATAATATTCTTAATCTTTGTGGAAAAAAAAACATAAACGATAGTTAGAATTGAGCAAAGAGAGTAAATTAAGTTTGCCCCGCTAAAAATTAATCCATATATATATGTTTTGGATACTGGATTTTTAAGTACAAATATTTAAGAAGAAAATTTTCTTCCACCAATCTTTTATTGTGAAATCAGATTTGCCTGCATATTTTAGTAGTTGATTTAATTTAGACCAGAAAAAAAAAATTATTTCAATGAAGAAAGTAAATTAAGAAATTAATAAAAACAAATGAAACTGCATTAATTAAATCGCTAAGTTTGACCTAGGTTGATCACTGAAGAGGTGATCAACCAATCAAGTTTATTTAGCACCATAAACTCCAGAATTTAGGAACATAAAACACCCTTATAATTTTAATATATAACTAACTTAAGGCTTCAATCAAGATTCACATATATAATCCAGAACCCTTAAACTTCAGATGGGTGATTTGATCAATCCTTTCTGCCATTTCAGCCGTTAAATAATTCTTCCAGTCACCAATTTCACCTTTCCTGAAGAATGCATTGTTTTCAAAATTAAAAGGCACACTGCTGGTGATGTTTTTGCTCTTATTCACCTCTAAATTGCTCAAATTCTCAAAACTGCACAGATCAACAATTTTCTCTACTAGTCCTTGTTTCTCCTCATCCATGGAGAAAGGACAACCCATGAACTCTGCCATTTTCTGCACATAGAAACAAGTATCATTCTTCAGGTCTTCATATTTCAGGAAAAATATTCTGTCAGGAAATTCCATGCTTGCTTTCCAATACCCTAAAACATGATCCCAATAAGGTCCATAAATGGAAACACCATTACAGAATTTTTCGTATGCCTCCCGGAATTGGATTGTATCTAAGTCACTAAGCTTATCCGTGAAAAACCACAGCGACACAAGAACATCCTTCGGATCCCTGAACAAATAAATGATCTTGGAGTTGGAATTTACAATGGATTCAGGCAAAGAAGTGAAAGGAAGATGGGTAGAAAGTAATGGATTCTCAGGATCTCTATTGCCACCAGGCAAATAAAGATATTCCAGAAAAGGCACAATATCATGTGGCATCTTAGTGAGTAATGGACTTGAGTCAGAATTAGGATCAGTATCAGAATAGTGGGTTCTTGTCAGAATGGCAAAAGCCAAGGCCTTAAGCCAAGTTGTGCCGGTTTTTGGAAGGGTGCAGAGAAAAATGCGGGTGGGTTGAAGTATGAAATTTTGCTGAAGCAATATGACACCTTTCAGGGAATTTGAGTGGCACCAAAATCCTTGGTACTTATATAAATTTTCTGAAACTTTCCAGCCGCCTTCTTGAGGAAGGGTTGAGATGAAGGTTTCTATTTCTTCTATAGGGTTTTCAGCTGCTGATAACTCTCTGCTTACTGAATTATCCACACTATTTTTGAAAGGTGAAGAAGGTGCCATGGTTGAGAATGTTCAATAGCCTTAATTTGCTGTGACTAAGCAAGATGCAGCTAGCTTTATAGAGCTAATCAAGTTCCTGTTAGCTTTTCTTTTCTTTAATTTCTATCAATTTGGATTGAATAATTGCAATGGACAAAACAGTACTAATTCGCAACAAAAAAAAAAAAACAGAGCTACCTTTCATAAGGTGGAATCTGAGCGAGCTTCAATGTATTCAACAAATAGAAATAGTTACGCAAAACTTCCCACCATCTTCTTCCTTTTTTATTTTTTTCCAACTAAGAATACTGCATTGGCAAAATGCCCTGAAAAGTTATTTTGAGATAGTAATAATTAAAAATTAAAAGAATAAGAGTAAGTTATTAGCAGAATTAATACAATATTTTTCCAATTTAATTAGATGTTTCGTGTTTAACTTTTTAGGTGTGCAGCTATTTTAAATATTTTTAAGAAAGTATTTTACCGTCCTTCAAAATTTTAATCTATATTTTCTGAATTTGTTGAAGTAACTTCAAGTATCGGATAAAAAAGAATGAGTTACTTATTTCCCACCACGCCATGGAATCATTAGATAGCTAGATGAGTAAACGTGAGCTAAACAAGAAACTCAAGCTTTTTACATCGAACCTGCTTGCTGCTGGTTTCCTAATGGTGGGGCCGGCCCGTCATCCACCTTTAGTGGTGCCAGAGTCAAGTCTAAATCAAGATTATCAAGCTTTTCATCACCTTACCTCATCACGGGGAAATAAGAACATAAAACACGGTTATTTTTGGACAGATATATATAGAATTTATGGCTTCAATCATGATTCTGATAGATAATCCAGCAGAACCGTTTAACTTCTCGAAGTGGATTTGATCAATCCTTTCTGCCAATTGATTTTCCAAATCTATAATTCGCACGTGCACCGACCGTATGTAATACAATAAATTATCCTCAAGATCGTTCTCATAAATAACTATTGGCTTATACTCCTAATTAGCCTTGATTGTCAATAAACACAAATGAATTGAACTAAACATTCTAATCCCGGTTTAAAGATTGAATTAATGAAACTTAACGGATTAATTAGCTAAAAAATAAATAAAAATGATTGAATGAGACTTAGTTAGGCATTTATTATATATATATTTTAAATTAATTTAATCAGTGGAGTGATAAGAAATCAAAATCTTATACTCACCAAATCACGAAACAATTTCGTATCGGGAGTTTTAAAAGAGAAGAAAGTCTGATAGTTATTGTGTAATTAACTACTAATTATTAAGCATAAGAAAATTAACCGTCATAATTATTAAGCTCAACTATCTAGAACATCAAATGCTAATATTATTCAATTTTTATGTTAGTTTTAAAATCTTCATCCATGTCAATTTCTTATTATACACATTCAACTCATCTTATTATACAGCAAAATAAAATAAGTAATTACGGTGTCAGTGTTATGGACCGAAAAGATTGACTTGCTTCCATAACTTTGTTGTAGAAGAATTTAACACAGCAATATATTTATAGATTGGAGTAATTAACCACAAAATTCAGCATAGATAAGAATACAAAATCTATACGTAAAAAAGTCATAAATTTATAATTTACTAGCATTTTATTAACGTGTTTTGTATATGATTGTTAGATATTGGATTCATAGTTAATTATCACTTATTTTATAAATATTATTAATTTGTTTCATTTTATTTGAAATGTTAATTAACTAATTAATACTTGAGGTAAATATAGAATTATAATATCACAATAATGTTAATAAGCTAACTTCATTTTAATATTAATAGAATTCAATGCTACTGATAATGCATATGTTTATTTCAAAAATTAAGAATTATATATAAAATAAAGATATTGCATTGCATGTAATTATTAGATATTAGACTTTTCATTAATCATCATTTGATTTTTATATAATTTTTTTTGTTTTTTGATGAATTTGTTTTGTTTTATTATGATATTTTATTTATAGCGAATTATAAAAGTGCATGTTTCTCTCAAATTATATGAGTCCATTATCAAGAATCATATATAAAATATAGGTAATAAATATTTTACAATTATTTTGCTTATTATTTACATTCTCACTTTTATATATGTTATGATTTAATTAAAAGTTGAGGCAATAATTAATATGCGTTAAACATGATTCTTAGATATTATACTCATATAAAATTATATATTTATTCATTATTAATGTCATATATAAAATAGAGATAGTAAGAATATCTCTAATAACCTTATTATTTTACGATCATTTTGTTTGTCCTCCTATTCTCAATCATCTACGTGCAATACACGTAATTTTTAATAATTGAATTCATTATTATTAAATAAATAATAATATTATTATCAAATAAATTAATTTTAGTTACTTTTAATTATCATTAATTAAGTCATATTTAATTTAAATATTAATTATATTTTATTCTTATATTTTATATAAAAGTAAATTATATTACACTATACAAGTAAATTTTAAAAATTTAACTCGTTATGTATATCAGTAAAATAAATTAATTATTGAACTATATAAAAATTATTAAGAAATTTTAACTTCTCAAATAATTTATAAGAATTGTAATCAGTATTTTAAAATTTATGTTATACATTATATGCATAATTGTAATTTAGTTTAAATTTAATATTATATAAATTTAATATGTCGATGAAAAATATTATTGTTATATTTTGAATAACAATATATTGTCGTTATTTTTTTATCGTACGTTTCTAATATTTATATAAAATCAAATATATAATATGTTACTGATAAATTATAAAAAAATATATAAAAACTAAATAATGATTAATAATGAGTCAAATATCTAATATGTATAATATAATTTACTTCTATATAAAATATAAGAATCACAGATAATTAACAACTATTAATATTTGAATTAAATATGACTTAATTACATGATAATTAAAAGTAATAAAAATCTATTGGCCGGAGAAGATTAATAGTGAAAAATATTTTTTTATTTATTTCATCTTACGTTAATGATAAATTAATTTATATAAAATCATCTTTTTTATTCAATTTGAATTGAATGTGATATAGATTAAATTGCGTAATATGGAATTCAAGAAACATTAATTCATAAATTATATGATTTAATACATATTAATTGTATTCAATCCAAGTTTTATATAAAATACAATTTTGTATTATTAAATTAGGTGACAGTAATATAATTTTTTTTAAAATAATAATAAACTTAAATTATTAATAAAATAATAGATTTTAATTATTCATAATTGTCTAGTCCTAATAGAATTAGACTTCTAATTAACAAATTATCAATACTATTTACTATAAATTAAATTATTAAATGACAAAATTAACATAATTAACTAATTCAATTAAATTGGCTTTTCAGTAATTTTGTCTATTCCCACCCACTCCCACTTTTATATATAATATGATAAGCCGCTGACTAATTAGTAGGAAATTAAAAAATATTATAGTTAGATAGCTTTAGATATTAAAAATTTAAGAAAAAAAATACTATTTACCTCTCTAAAGTTTATCATAATATATTAATATTTCTTGAAATTTAAAAATTATAATATTTACTTCATCTATTTTATCATATTATACTAATACATTTTTCTGTTATTTATTTTCTATTAGAAAAATATTAGATTGTGATAAAATGACAAAAAAAAACTATTATTTATCCTATGAAGTTTGACCTATTGTACTAAGGGCATGTTTGATATTGTGTTTGGAAAAAACTTAATTTTGTATTTTTAACTTTTTTAAGTTTTGAAAAATGATTTTAGTTAGAAGTAAATTAATATATATTTGTTTCCAAAATTAGGTTTGAAAAAAATAATTTACAAAAAATTTTAAAAAATCGGTCAATTAGATTAAAAAAATTTAAAATATCTTTTTAAAACACTCAAAACAATACCAAAAACTCTCTAATGCTCACAGAATTTTGATTTATTGTACTAGTATCTTTTAAGAGTTGACTTATTTACTAGTACCCCATGAGAAAAAAGATAATATTATTTATGATAAACGGTAAATATTTAAAATTTAATAGAAGAATTATATAGTTTAATAGAGATAAAATAAAGAGAACAAATTATATAATTTTTAAACCTCTAAAGAATACTAGCATAATATATCAAAATTCAGAAAGAGTAAATAATAATTTTTTTCTTAAATTTAATAATTGGTAAATTTACAATTGCTTTAAAATTCAATTAGTTGCATTACGAATTATAAATACTTCATTTTATTATTTAAATCTCCCATGTGAGAATTTTCAACAGAAAATAACAAGTCAGATGGGTGTAATCTAGAGAACAAGTCTACGATATATATAGCTCAATCAATTGGATAGAAACAATTTTAACTAGGATTATATGACATAAATCTTAAGTTTTTACTTTTAATTTTTTCATATATAACTTTTTTAATTTTTATAAATAATAATTAAGAAATTGGTCTAAATGTGACTCAATCGTCAATCCAATTCAAAGTCTGATATAGTCTTGAAAACATTGGTTAGAATGGCTCTTCTAAGAGATACGGATGTTATGGGTGAATTTCACGTATAGTATTTTAATTATGTAAATTATAATAATTTAATATTTTAAAAATTATTTATAATATAAAATTATCTAAATTTTTATTTTATAATTAAAATAATATTTTAAAAATTAAATTTTTACACATTATATATAATTTGAGCATGGTTGATGAAATTCACTGGAGATTATCTTCAAAAGCTTTCCATCAATAATTGTCATCAATAATTGGAGACAGACACACAGATCTACCAATCAAAACTACCTGGTAGCTACATGAATAAACATCAATCAACAACCAATATTCAATTAACATTTTTTTTTTAATGAAGTCAGCCCTTTATTGTCAAAAAAGGAAGGTATGCAATTATTTGACTGCAACGGATATATATATATATATATATATCTGATTCGATTTATCATGAACTGAAATTTTTTATTTCTTTTTGCATCACTAATTATTACATATATGATATATATTGATCAATTTATATAAATATAATTTCAAGATTGAATTTCTCTACTCTTATTTATAAATAAAGAAAAATAAAAGAAATATGCGCGAATTAATTAAACTCTGAATCAGGATTTTTAAAATTAGACCTAACCGGTACCTGATTCGGCCATTTATTTATTTATTATTATTAGAAAATCGGTTTAGGTATACTGGAAAAGAGGATTTGTTATAAAATCATTTTCTTTTTTTTTTTTTTTTTTAAATTATTTTTCTTCCCTCGTACCTTACAAAATTCTCATACCCAAAAGGTCCACAACTAACCTTCGAAGTTCAAATGAGTAAATGACTGTATGTTACACATTCCATAACTGGAAGACAATAGGTTATTTATATGTATTAATTAAAGAATGGCAGAATTACGACCGTACTCATCGCCATGCCCAACTCTCTCAGCAACTTCATTGTTTCTGTACTTCACCTTCACCTTCACCTTCCCATTTTCATTTTCATTTTACTCTTCTGTAGATTTGCTGCTTCACATTCAATCATCAAAACTCTACCTGGGTTTGATGGAGATCTACCATTCTTGCTTGAAACCGGGTAAGCATATATTCACTTCACATATTCTACACTACTGTACATATATATTAATTAATTGATTGATTTTCACTAATGATCCACTTAATTTTTTTTATTAATTAATCTATCAATAATCATTCTTGCTTGAAACTGGTAAGCATACATATATATTTACTTCTGATATTCTTCAGAACCATATATATATTAATTGATATTGATTTAACTAATGAAACAATTAATTTCTTATTAATTTTTTTTTTTGTAGTTATATTGGTGTGGGGGAGAAGGAAGAGGTGCAATTATTCTATTACTTTATTGAGTCAGAAAGAAATTCAGAAAATGATCATCTTCTGCTTTGGCTCACTGGCGTTCCAGGTTGTTCTGCTCTTTCTGGTCTTCTTTATGAAATTGGTATGATATCTGAACTACTAATTATATTCTTTTTCTCTTCTTGTTTATGAAATTTGAATTATATTTATGCCTCTTTCTAAATTATATGCTTTTTCTAAATTACTAATTTGACCCCTGCACTTTTATTTTGATGATTTCAACATCTGTGCTATTATTTTATTATCACTTGATCAGTCTTTGTTTTAATGGCTTTTAAAGATTAGATTAATGCCTTTTTGTTTGATAATATAAAATTACATATTCTGACTAACCTAAATTGATTATGATATGAATTAAAGTGTGTGACTTATATATTATTATTATTATTAATTGAATTACAAATACAATTTAATTAAGTACTTAATTCACATCAGATATTTCAATCCAAACTGAATAAGAAATGATAATATAAAACAATTAAATTCATAATACTGGTCTAATGTTTTTGAAAATTAATAAAAATGAATTTAATTATTATTTTTTATGGAGAGGGTGGATAAAAATGAATTTAATTATTAAATAAATAATCACATAAGAGTTCGAATCATCAAAATAACGGTACAAAATTAAAATTAAAATAAAAAAAAAAAGAGAAATGCAATTTAATTTAAAAAATGATTCGAGTCACATCGTACCAATAGCGGTAAATCTCCAACTGCAGTTACCGCTTAGTTAATTTAATTTAAAGAATGGGTCGAGTTTCTTCGTTTTATAACTAGATTTACATACACGCACTGCTACGAGCCGCTCCAAGTCGCACTTGACACACACTGCTACCGGTCGTTCAAAGTCGCACGAGATAATGTAACCCACAAAAAATAAAAATAAATAAATAAAAGGAAAAAGGTTGACCACGTGATCATAAAATTAATCAATTTGAAGAAAAAGTCTTGGGCAATTTAATTAGTTTTCGAGTGAGGCTAGAGAGTAGTCAATTATGGTGGCTTAGATCGATAAAGATTTCGAATTAATCATAAAAGAAATACTATTTTTATTGTGTAATCAGGATTTATTGGACCTTAATTAACAAAAGAATAATTTAAGGATTATTTTTTTTATGTTATGGGAATAAAATTGAAAATTTGAGCTAAATAAAATAAACTTATAAAGACTAAATTATTCAATTCAAGAGTACATAAATGAATTAGTACATAATTTTTTCCGTTTAATTAGAAATTTTAAGTTCAAGTTATAAAAATGCAGCTATTTTAAATTTTTTGTGGGAGTATTTTACCATATAATTTGAGTCATATCCAATATTAACAAAATTAATTTCAACGTGTTGATATATAGACTGAAACTGACCAAATTATGCGAATTTCCCCTCAATCTTACCTTCTTGTTGAACCACGATAAATATATATATTGTGTAACTCAGGATTCATTGGACCTTAATGAAAAATAATTTAAGGATTAATTTTTTTTTTTCATTGATGTTATCGATTAGAGATTTAATAGAATAATATATATATATATATATATGCATAAATCATATGTGGTCCCTCAACTTTTTTTTCCTTTTTTCATATTGTCGCTTTGACCAGTTTTTTTATCATATTTACTTCTAAAATTTTGCTTTCTTACAGTATTGTCATCTCTAAAATTTAAAAAATAATAAAATTAACCATAATTTACTGATGTGGTAGTTATATTTGTTAATTCACATTCTGGTTGACACGTCAATATATTATAGCTAATTGTGTATTTTTTTTTTTTAAAATTTTGAGGTAACAATCTGATTTAAAAATAACATTCAATGGGCAAATATGATTAAAAGTTGATGAATGAGACAATATAAAAAAAATGAACAAATTGAAGAGAACACATATAATTTAAGCCAATATCATATGATTAATTAGATATAAGACTATATATGAATTTTGTACTAATTGGGTAATAGGTCTGCTAAAATTCAATTATTTGGAATCCAAAGGCAACAAACCTGTCGTTGAACTGAATCCATATTCATGGACATAGATGAGAGATCTTTATGTCTAACATTAATTTTGTGAAAATCATGTGAATAAAATTTTATGGCTGACATTAATTTTGCAGGTTGGTAGCATAATATTTGTGGATACTCCTATTGGTATTGGATTTTCTTATGCCACTACTTCCCAAAGTTACAATATTACGGATACAATGGACAAGATAATTTGATTTTTGTACAATTAAAGGTGTATTTGAGATTGCTCATGAGTATTCCAAAAGCATATTTTTAATTTTTTATTTAATTGACTAATTTTTTAAATTTTTTATAAATAGTTTTTTTCAAAACTGCTTTTGGAAAAAATATTTATTTATCTGCTTCTACCTAAAAGCAGTTTTCAAAATTTAAAAGTTAAAAATACAAAATTTTTTATGAATTTCTTTTTTCCAAACGCAATGTCAAACTGGCTTTTAAAGGTTTTGATGCAAAAACACAAAATTATGTTATAACTTAATTGGAAGTCTTAAAAACTATGAATGGGAGTAGATTGATTGTTTTCAGATTGCTAAACTCAGAGACGCTTGTGAAAGAATGCGTCGCCAAATGTTAAAATGCAGCGACTTTTGTAGTTTTGGCGACAAATTTTTCTTTACAACAGCGTCGGCAAAATGTTTTGGGAAGTAAAAGTTGTCGCTGAACGTAAATAAATGTGCATTTTGTAGTGGATACTGGGGAATTAGCTACTGTGGCTTTGAGACTGTTTATATTTTAGGGACCACTTTATGTTTATGTTAATGAATTTTGAAACTTATATAAGATGATTGGACAGTTATCCTCCCTTACTATGATATTTTTTAAAAAGAAAAAGTTAGGTGTAAAATATATTTATCTACCAAGCTATTTTTTAAATATTTTTCTTACCTAATTGTCTAGCTCTACATGGTAATAGAGTCATATAATATTGGAGCACCTGCAGTTTGGTATGCTAACAGTACTTTTTACTACCTTCACAGTCCAGTGTGACCTTCCATAATGTTGTACCCTGTAATAGGCTTTTACATGAAATGAGAATGTTGAAATTAGCAAACATTAATTAATTTCTAGTTTGCGAAACAGTGGCTGGTGGATCACCCTAAGTTTCTGGCAAATTCCCTCTATGTTTCTGGAGACTCTTATTCAGGTGTAATTGTTCCAATTGTTGTTCAGCGAATTTTAAATGGTAATCTATCTCCATTTTCCTTTATATAGTCAATTATATATATGTATATGAATTGTGTGTAAAACATGATAATTTATTGCAGGAAACGAAATGGGTAATCAGCCACAACTGAATCTCAAAGTATGTGATCAGAAACATCAGAAAACAATTTTAATTTAAATTATATTCAATTACTTATATGGAATTTTTGTT
>CATIWF010132820.1:0-14342 GCA_949630135.1 Balakata baccata
TTAATTAAAGTGTTAATTAAAATTATAATAATTTAATTAAGTTGTTAATTAAATTAATTATAGTGGTATATTAAAGTAATTACCACATAATTATAGAAGAGAAGATTGATTCTATGATTAATGATGGTAGCTAGAAATGAGTTATGTAATTATTGCACTATCATTGTATTATAAATCAAAATAAATAAAAAAAGTCAAAAATCAAAAAATTAATTTTTTCAACTGACTCAACAAACCTCATTAATGAGGTTGGAAAAAAAAAATTTTTGGATGGCCAATGCTCCTTATTTACCTTTTCTTCTTTCCTTTCATTTTCTTAATCTTCTTAAAAAGGTTTAGAGAAAAATCCTCTCTCTGGTTCTTCGAATTCCTCTGATGCAAAAATTTTGTTTTTGCTTCAAAATTTTTTCTTTCTCTCAAATGGTATGAGCATTAAAAAAAATATTGAGGAAAAACTCCTAAAGTGTTAGTAGCTTTTAAATTTGCTAGAAAGAAAAAATTTGTGATCATACATCTGGGACTAGCAAAAGGAGTTTCATCAACGCAAACAAAGCTTTTGGTTTTTTTGCTTAATTTGTACCTTGGTGATCTCAGTAATAAAAGGTTTGCCTAAATCCTTTTATTTTTCCATTTTGTTCTTTAAATCATGGATTGATATTGGCAAAATGGATTTTATCCATAAAAGTTAACAAAATATGTTTTGTTAAAAGTTATGGATAAATGCTCAAGGTTAATATGAAAAATGTGTTTTCATATCATGCAATATTTGATTGCATCTTTCGGTAAAATTAAAAATTTTTGAAATCTATAATTTTGACCGAGACCTAGATCTCCCCTCAATTCAAATAAAATAAATGCTTCTATTGCCAGCCAACAATAACATCATAGATGCAAGAGATGAAGTTTTGGTTTTGTCTAGCGGATGCTCGAATATGAAAGAACTTGGTATTACGGTCACCAAGTTTGCACCAAGATATACGAGACCAAACCGATTCTAGTTGCTTAAAGAGAGAGCAATGTTCTGCACGTAAAACCCTCAAAGAATCTTCATTAGATTGTGAAAGGGTCTGTGATTCAGCTAGAGTTTCTAAAGCATGAATCCTATCCTTAGTGTTGGCAAGCTTCGTGTTTAAATTCCCATAGGCATTCTTATTCCAATGAGGTATAATGAAAATAAATTTTATTAGATAATATTTTAAATTTTAGAAATTCTAATTTAATTAGAATTAAATTTAAAATAGATAAATTATTTAATAAAAAATTTTATTCTAATTAAAAATAATCTAAGAGATGAAATTTTTATCACTTATTTATTTTCTATTCAAAAGAAAATAGGATATTAAGTGATAATATTATCGTACCTATCACTAATCCTATTCAAAATAGAATTTGAGATGGGAAAGGATAATACACGTGCAAGGAGGCCAATTTTTTTTTCACTGCACTCTCACTTTCAACGAGAGAAAAAGAAGAAATTTGGTTTTTCTTAAAGGGCCACAGAAAAGAAATTTATTTTTGAATGTTTTTCTTTTGGTTTTCTTGAGAGCAATGAGGAAACTCACACCACCACAAGATCAAAGAAACTAAGTACAAAGAAAATAATTTTTATTTTCTTTATAAATTTTGATTTTGGATTTTCAATTACTAATTATTTAATTTTGAATTGCACAAAATATACATCCGTTTAGTGCAATTAAACTTAAAAATAATCCGAAAGATCTGTATAAACGGAAAGTTAGTAAAATCTCATGTGAGTGTCAATTTTGACATCAAAAGATATGATTTATATTATTAATTACTTTGTACATAATATGAGATGATCTAAATTGAGGGAATTTTCCGTTGCAATTATTTGATAAAAAATATTTTTGTCAAAAGTTTTTAAATTATTTTTAAAATTTTCCCTTCAGTGCCAACTCATATTTATGTATAAAATAATTAAATGAAATCTGTAATTTTTTCATTATTGTATTATACATGTGTTAGATGAGTGGCATTAGGATCTTATTTAATCAAAAGATAAAAAAAAACCATATTTTAATGGCAATTCATTTTTCATGGTAGTTAATTATAATGTTTAATTATAGTTTGCTTCAATCCATAGTGGATTTTTGCTTGTATTTAATTTTGGGATTGTAACAAGAAGGCGGTCTATCATCATTAGGAGTATGCAAAACCGAACTGAAAACCGAACCGAATGCTCTTCTGTTTATTCAGTTTAATTTGTTCGGTTTTCGGTTTATTCGATTCAGTTTTCCATTTAAAGTTCGGTTTACTCGGTTCGGTTTTAAAAACCGATTGAACTTTTATTTTTATATATATTTTTTAATGATTTATTATAACTTTTAGATAAAAAAAAATTATGATTTGTAATATTTTATTTTGATTTATGGTAGGATAAAGTCATGAACTATAAAAATTTATTTTAATATATGTTAACTAATTTTAATTTGGAGTAATTGATAAAGTTATAATAATTAGTTTTAATTTATACCAATTTAAAAAGTTGTAATAATTGATTTCAATTTAAGATAATTCATAAAATTATAGTAAGTAAATTTAATTTGTAATAATTATAGTAGTCCATGAAATAATGACTATATCAATTTATCATAATTTGTCTTAATTTATAGTTATATTATTTAATTATAACTTTAACTTATATATTATGTTTGATAAAGTTATGATAATTAATTTAATTTTATTATAATTAATAAAATTATGGTATTTGGTTCTAATATATTATAATTGATAAAATTTAATAATAATTATAATTTATAAAAATTTAATTAATTAGTTAACAAAATCGATTAAACCGAACCGAACCAAATCGAAATATTTCGGTTCGGTTTGGTTCAGTTTTAAATATTAATAGGTTTTGTTTGGTTTTTCTAAATTCGATTCGGTTTAAAACTGAACCGAACCAATACACACTCCTAATCATCACCATATTTCCTTCTTGTGTTTCTTATTTATTATTATTTTTGATAGATTTATTGTACACCTCTCAATGAGGTATAGGTTTTTTCTTGTATTGAAAATAATAATAAAAAGGGGGCTGGATATTGTTGCTGCCGGACTAAGATCAAAAGGAAGAAATGGTTTTTGGTTGCTAATGACTCTGGTGGCATGATCGCAATAAGACAAAAGTTTCTTATTTAATAAAAAAAAAAAAAAAGGTTTAAAATCGTTACTGCAAGCCATGGTTTATGATAATCAAAAGACAATGGTATGATCTCACGCAAGGCTCCTGCGTATTTGACATTGATTTTCGGAAATGGTGTTTTGCACATATTAACAATCTTAGCCCTACAAGAAACAAGTATTGGAGAGAGAAATGGAAAATGCAAGTCAAGATATTTATTTATTTTGTATTTTTTCTTTCTCTAGGAATCCATAGATTGAGGCTATTTAATTAATTATTTGCTATATTACTGTGTGTGAGAAATAATGTGTTATATGGACTAGTAAGTGTCACTCTATGCATCATGATACATGATTTAAAATTGTGATTATAATCTAGAAATATTATTTGGATATTACTTGTATATAATAATATTATATATCATCTAAGATATTATTATTGGGATGCATGTAATTAACAATAAGATTTTAATCAAGAAATTTTTAAGTAAAAACCAAAATTTTAAAAATATTGAGTGGGAGATAAAAAATTCAGGATAATTTTTTCATGTGCTCTGTTGTTAGTCCATTAATAAACTTATATGTACCTCAATTTTGTGATACGATAATGCTCCATTTGGAAGGTACATATTAGACATTTTATTTGATTAGATTTCGTAAGATAAAATTAAAATATTTTTTATAGAAATTGTTCACCCCTATAGTGGCTATTTTTTGGATAAAATATTTAGATTGATACAGTCATTGTTACACTCAACTAAAATTTAGTATTAACCTTCCTTACGAAGCTGTATTAATAAATTTTAGGCCTAAAGGGATAACAATAGTTATTTATCAAGATTACTTGATAGGAAATAATATTTCAATGGATAATTGGGCCTAATATATTTAGGCATGACTTCCCAAACGGATGTTTGATAAGACGAGATATTAGATTATTGTTGTAATATAAATAATGTCTTTATTTAGTTTTTGATATTTATTAAATATTGCATATTTAATTTTAAAGTTCACATGCATGTTTATTTTATTATCAGGAAATGGCATCCCTTAATCCACTCATTATCATCTTTAATCAAAAGAAATTAACTGGTGAAAATTCCGTTGACTAGAAAAGAAATTTATATTGTTCTCACCACTGAAAATTACAAATTTTGTCTTACATAGTCTTGTCCTGAGGTCCATGTTGATGATGCATATAAGAACTAGAAGAGGCCATATGAGAAATGGCAAAAGGCCAATGAAATGGCTAAGTGATATATATTAGCCTTGATTTTTAATGTTCTTCAAACACAACATGTTGCAATGGAGACAGCTGCTGAGATCATGGCTAGTCTTGAACACATGTTCAGGAAGAGTACACTATCAATAAGGCAAGTTGCATTGCATGGTGTTTGTAACACAAAAAATGTTGAAGGACAATGGAAGAAAGACTGTCCTAAGATTGCGAAATCATATAAATGGAATCTTTTTGTTGTTGAGGTTTGTTTTATTCAGAATTCTATAGATACCTAGATTATAGATTTCAGTGCAACAAATTATATTTGCAATTCACTTTTTTGGTTTCAAGAAACTAGAAAACTAAGTGAAGGCAGTATGAAGCTGCAGATGGGAACTGGTCAATATGTGTCAGCACAGAGAATTGGATCAGTCTCTTTAAAATTTAATAATAGGACTTTAGTTTTGAATAATTGTCATTATGTTCTAGACATTAAGAGAAATTTAATTTCAATTGCTTGTCTATTTAAACAAGGCTATATTTTAAACTTTGATTCTTCATTTTCTATTTTTATGAATGAAAATTTAATTTGTTCTGGTACATTGATGGATAATTTATATCATTTAAGTCCTAAGATCCATGTTGTGCATGACACAGAAATTGATGATGAGCATTTGCATATATCTAAGAAAAAGAGAGTTTCTCTCAACCAAACTTACTTCTAGCATTTATGTTTGGGTCATATAAACCCTAACAGGCTACAATTGATTATCAAAGATGGTCTTTTAGGTCCATTAGAATATGAGTATTCATCACATTCACCGATGATTACTCAAGATATGGTTATGTTTAAGTAATACCTTATAAGTTTGAAGCTTTTGAAAAATTTAAAGAATTTAAGGCTAAGGTAGAAAAGTAATTAGGTAGAAACATAAATAAACTTCGATCTAATCGAGATGGTGAATATATCTCTAGAGAATTCAAGAATTTTTTGGTTGAGAATGGGATTATATCTCAATTGACAGCTCCAAGTACACTACAACAAAATGGTGTTGCTGAAAGAAGAAACATAATTCTATTAGATATGGTGAGATCAATGCTTAGCTATTCTATCTTACTAATCTCTTTTTGGGGATATGCCTTAGAAATAACAATGTATCTTTTGAACTTAGTTCCATCTAAATTAGTGCCTAACACCCCTAAGGAACTATGGTCAGGTAGTAAACCTAGTTAGCAACTTATCTATATTTGGGGTACTCCAGTACATGTGCTAAAACCTAAGGCAGATAAGATGGAATTTCGTTCAAAAGTTTGCATGTTTGTAGGTTATCCTAAATGAATAAGAAGATCTTATCCAAAAGAAAAGTGTTGATTAGCACTCATGCTACTTACCTAGAATAAGACTATGAAAAATTTCAAACCAATGAGAAAGGTAGTTTTGGAAGGATTGTCTGGTGATCTAATTGATGTTCATAATTCTACACCTATTTTCAACATGAATAAGAAGATTGATCATAAGATCACAGGATTATCCCTGATGAGCAACAACCTATAGAGCCTCGTCGTAGTAGGAGAGTAACTAGATTACCAGCAAGGTACATGTTGGTGGGAGAAACCTATAAGGCTTTCCTTGACCAACAAGTACAAGATCCAAGTAGTTACAATGAAGCTCTAAGGGACGAGGGTGCTCAAGAATGGAATGGACCTAGAAATGGAATCCATATATTCTAATAAGGTTTAGGAATTTGTGGAGGCACCAAATAGAGCAAAAGCTATTGGGTGCAAATGGATCTACAAGAGAAAGAGAGGAGTAGATGGGACTATGGAAATATTCAAAGCTAGATTAGTAGCGAAAGGATACACTAGGAAAAAGGAAATTGATTATGAGGAAACCTTATCACTAGTTGTCATGCTTAAATCCATTAGAATTCTAACTTTTTATTGTTATAGTGTTCGATGATGAAATATGATAGATAGATGTCAAAACTATTTTCCTTAATGGAAATTTGGAAGAAGACATCTACATGCAGCGACCAGAAGGGTTCATAGTCAAAGGTCAAGAACACATAATATACAAGTTGCAAAGATCCATTTATGGATTGAAGCAAGCATCTCAGTCATGAAGTATCAGGTTTGATCAAGAAATTAAATCATTTGGATTCAATCAAAATATTGATGAGCTTTGAGTTTATAAGAAGATCAAAAGTAAATTTGTACCCTTTTTGATTATTTATGTAGATGACATTCTACTGATTCGAAATGATGTGGGGACGTTATCTAAAATTAAGAATTGGTTGGCAAATCAGTTTGATATGAAAGATCCAGGAGAAGCAAATTATGTTCTTGGGATCAAATTACTTAAAGACAGGAGAATAACTATAGCTTTGTTTCAAGCTGCTTACATTGATAAAATTTTGGCTAGATTCAAGATGGAAAATTTGAAGAAAGGTTTTTTAGCTTTCAGACATGGAATTACATTTTCAAAGGATCAATCATCTAAGACTCCTAAGGAAATTGAGCAAATGAGAAGGATTCTTTATGCAGAAGATGTAGGAAGTCACATGTATACTATGTTGTGAATTAGACCAAATATTTCTTTTACAGTTAGAATGGTCAGCCGATATTAGTCTAACCCTAGTCTTCAGCATTGGACTGCAATCATGCATATTTTGAAGTATCTAAAAAGAACTAGGAATTATATACTTGTGTATGCCAATGATGACCTTTTAATAGTGGGATATATAGATTATGAATTTATGTCATATAAGGATTCTAGAAAGTTAACTTTAAGATATATGTTTACCTTAGGAGGTGGAGCACTAAATTGGAGGAGTGTAAAACAAAGTTGTGTTGCAGACTCCACAACTGAAGCTAAATATGTGGCTGCATTTGAAGCTGTAAAAGAGGTTGTTTGGCTTCGTAAATTCTTACAAGATCTTGAGGTGGTACCTCTAGCCTCTACCCTTATTAAACTATATTGTGATAATAGTGGTATAGTAGCTCAGTCAAAAGAACCAAGAAACTATAACAAGCAAAAACACATTGAAAGAAGATTTCATTTGATTAGAGAGATAATACATAGAGGAGATGTAGAAATTATCTAGATAGCATCAGCAAATAATTTGGCAGATCCATTTACAAAAGCTTTAGTTGGGAAATCTTTTAACTTGCACTTAGAGTTTATGAATATGCATGAGATGCCTAAGATGCTTTGAGAGCTCATGGGAGATTGTTGGAATTATATGCTTTTCAAAGCATATTATGTATTTATTATATTTTCATTTTCTGATTATAAAATTATTAAAGTATTTCATCATATCTTGTTTGCATGAGAATTTTGAACAAATATCATTTTAATCATATGATTAAATAATAATGTTCACAATTGATAAATAAAGTTGAGCACTTTATTTATGTTTAGACTATAGTAAATTTGTTGAATGATTTGTCTCGATCATGTATGAATTTACTTATGTAGTTTGTTTACATAGAACTGGATAAAAAAATGAGATTTAATAATTTTAAATAATTGTCAAATTTATTAAATTCTATAGGCATTGATTTTACTTTAATCTTAATATTGAGTT
The DNA here is from genome assembly GCA_949630135.1 of Balakata baccata. NCBI lineage: Eukaryota > Viridiplantae > Streptophyta > Magnoliopsida > Malpighiales > Euphorbiaceae > Balakata > Balakata baccata. Next base: position 7,951 of record CATIWF010132820.1, read on the forward strand.
AATTATAATTTCATATTTATAAATATTATTTTATTTGAGTTACAAATAAGTGAGACTTAATTAAAAGTCAATATTTTCAGTAATTTGGTGAGTGTATTTATAAATAGTAATAATTATAGTTAACAATATAGAATTTGTACTAATATATATCTTGATAGATTTTCGGTACTTGATCGTTAAATTCTCTAGCCAGAGTATATCAACAATAATTATAAATTAATGTTTATAATGAAATTGTTGAAATATGATCATTAGAGATCATTAGAGAAAATCAACAAATGTAAATGTATAAAATGTAATTAAATTGATTGGACAATTGAAATATCAATTTAATTATCGATAATGTATAAAAGATTATTAAGTAATAAAATTAATGTGGCATGAGTCAAATTTATATTATCCCTAATAACATATAATTATGGAGTTTCCAATATATTAGTGGAATAGATTTGTAATTAATAATTGGGCTCAATTAATTAAGGGTAAATTATTGGTAATCACTTTTATATCTGCTCATATGATCTCCATGCTAGCTCAATTAATTAATTATACCACTACATATTTTGTTAATTAACATATTGGGCTTGGGTCTATAAGTGAACAAAGTTAATTAGATGGTATGGGAAAAATAAATTTTATTAGATAATATTTTAAATTTTAGAAATTCTAATTTAATTAGAATTAAATTTAAAATAGATAAATTATCTAATAAAGAATTTTATGTTGATTAGAAATACTCTAAAAGATAAAATTTAAATTATTTATTTATTTTATTCAAAAGAAAATAGGATTATAAGTGATAATATTATCCTAGCTATAACTAATCTTATTCAAAATAGAATTTAAGATGGCAAAAGATAATATAATAGCAATGATTCGAGATCATAGCCATAATTTAAGATAGTAATATAGTCACAAATCAAGGGATATGATTTGGTCAACTTTGTCTCATGTATATGCACAACTATTAGTTTCCTTCTTTACCCATTTGCTTTTTATATATATATACCATACTTATCAATGAGAATTTTTGTGCAATTCATAATATTCAATAAAGCTTTTATGGTATCAAAGCCCAAGTTGTTAAAAGCTTCCGATCTTGACCTCTAATCTCATCATTTCTTTCTTTTCCTTTCTTCCTAAAAGTCTAATCAGTCATCATGACCACTTCAAGCACTTCAATTTCTGCTATCTCGTCTCTGCCAGTGACTCTATCAGGAACTCCTATAACCAATCAAACATCATCCATCATAGCAATAAACTCAATGCAGGTTCCCATCAAACTCTCCAAAGGTGGAAACTATATAGCTTGGAAATCTCAGTTTGAAATTCTCCTTTTTGTCTATAGACTCATGGGTTTTCTAGATGGCACATCTCCATGTCCCTCAGAGTACACCAAAGACACAAAAAGTGATGAGTTGGTCTCTAATCCCTACTATCTCATATGGCTTTGACAAGATAAATTGTTCATTCATGCTATTCAAGTATCATACACATGTGTATCTCGTTCCACAACTTCTACTCAAGCAAGGAAAAAACTTAAATCAACATATGCCAATCACTCTAATACTCATAAGCTTAGTCTTCTAGACTCTCTCATTAATGCTAATTTAGCAGGAAAAACAATTACTGAATATATGCAGGGCATAAAAACTATGACCAATGATCTTGAGTTGATTGGTCATCTAGTAGATGATGGTGCACTTGTCATACATGTTATGAATGGACTCAACTCATTTTATATGCCTCTTGCTTCTTCTATTCGACTTAAGACATGCTAATCACCTTTGAAGAACTTTACAACAAACTTGTAGATCATGAAGCATTCCTCCATTGCGAGGAACTAAAAAAGGGAGAAATTCCAGTAATAACACAATATAATCAGAAAAATTCAAATAAAAAAGGACGTGGACAACAAAATAACTTTTCCAGTAACACTAGACACTCTCAACAACTAAGTTCATATGCAAACTACAATCCACAATCTACACATAGTGGTGGTCGTGGTTCCTCATCACATGGAAACTTTAGACCTAATCCTTCCCAATCCTTCAATTAGAATCATTGGTGTCCTCCTGCCTCCAATAACAACTCTCAAATTGTATGCCAACTTTGTGATAGCCCTAGTCACACTGTTCACACATCGTTCTCGTCCATCTTTAGGATTCCACACATAGCCTCAAGCGAATCATATGACTATTGAACTATCCACTCCCTATAACAATTGGATACTTGATACGGGTGCTTCTCACCACATGACATCTGATCTTCAAAAATCTCTCACTTCACTCAGAATATGGCAGTATAGAGGATATCATGGTTAGGGACAGTAAAACAATCCCTATTTCTCATACTGGATCCACTACTCTTGCTACTTCCACTAATAAATTTCTTCTAAAAAATGTTTTATGTGCTCCTCAAATTTCACAAAATTTAATATCTATTTCTCAATTTTGTTCTCACAATAACACCTCAATTGAATTTTTTCTTGATTGTTTTCTTGTGAAGGATCTGAACACGGGCACATTCTTGGTTCAAGGTTGAAATGAAGGGAACCTCTATGTTTGACCAACAACATCATCTTCCAACACCAGCACTCCTAAGACTTATATGACTACAATCTCTTTGTTATCCAACCCCAACCTCTTCGAATGGCACTGTCGTCTAGGCCACCGACTCTTTAAGTTCTCAAAAATGTCCTCTCCTCTCAAGGTCTTTCTGTTACCCAATCTAAATCTCATTTTTCTCATTGTAATGCTTGTTCATGTAATAAGAGTCACAAACTTCCATTTGGTGTTTCCTCTCTTACTTGCAATAAACAATTGGAAATCTTATTTATTGATGCTTGGGGTCCTGCTCACTTATCTTCTTCCATCTTTACTCGATTCAAAACACTTATTGAAAATTTCTTTCATACAAAAATTAAAACAATCTATTCAAATGGCAGTAGAGAAGCTCATTCACTTGGTCATATCCTTAGCACCTACAGTATTCAACACCTTAAACCACCTCCTCACACACTTGAACATTTTGGTATTATAGAACGAAAACATTAGCATATTGTCGAAACCGCATTAACTCTTCTCCATCATGCATCTATGCTGTTAAAATTTTAGTCTCTTTCTTTTCAGGCAACTATCTAACTTATCAATCTTATGCCCACTAAAACTCTCAATCACCAAAGCCCATACTCTTGCATTTTTCACAAAACACCTAACTGTAACAAATTACGAATATTTGGGTGCTTATGCTATCCTTGGTTATGACCCTACGCTACTCACCAATTGTAACCTCGCTCAAAATCTTTGTCTTTGTCTTTATAGGATATTCCACATAACATAATGCTTATCTTTGTCTTGACTCTCAAACAAATTGTGTCTATATATCCCGTCATGTTGTGTTTATTGAAAGTGTTTTCCCTTTTTCTCAATTGAATGTCAAATCTCTTCCCTCTCTCCCTACGACCATTTAAAACTGGTATCGTGCCCAATCTGCCTCTCCAACATCTTCTAGTGATACCTTTTCCACTTCCACATTAGACACAACCTTCTCTCCTACAATCATTCCTACAAAACCACCACTTGATGTGTCTACCATGACCTCTCAATCCAACCAATCCCCACCCTTGCATAACACATCTCCCATTTAAAATACCATATCACCAAATGAAGAACCACATGACTAACTACCTACCACAGACCTTGACAAATCATCAGTCTTTTACACAGATACCTGCTATATATAAAGGCTCCACTCAGTCTAAGTATAGACCTGGCCTGATCTCGTGTAAGAATCCTCACATGTAAATAATCTTAACCTTGTCCCTTATCCACCTCACATCATTCAAACACGTTCTAAAAATAACATCTTTAAGCCCAAAGCCATTTTTGACCTTCACACCACTACCTAATTGCCTCCCCAAACTGAACCAACTACATCACCTATGCCTATAAGCATATGGAATGGTGTCAAGCCATGAGTGAAGAATATGAAACTCTAGTCAAGAACTCTACTTGGACTCTAGTTGCTCCTCATCCTTCACAAAACATCATAGACTACAAGTGGATTTTTCACATTAAACATAACTCTGATGGTTCTGTGGCTCGATATAAAACCTGTCTTGTAGCCAAAGGGTTCCATCAACAGTTGACCATTGACTTTCTTGAGACATTTAGCCTTGTTGTAAAATATGTAACTGTTCATTTAATTTTAACTATTACAGTTACTAACGGTTAATCTCTATGCCAACTAGATGTAAATATTTCTTACAAGGGACACTAACAGATAATGTCTACATGGAACAACCACTAAACTTTGTTAACAAACAATTTCCATGCATGTTTGCAAATTACAGAAGGCTATCTATGGACTTTGCCAAGCACCACGTGCCTAGCACTTTAAACTATGTACTTCACTCCTTAATGCAAGATTCTTCAACTTTGTTTGTGATGCCTCTCTTTATTCGATGTAATGCCAATCACATTATGTACTTGCTGGTCTATATCGACAACATCATTATCACTAGCTCCTCTGCATCACAAGTTCATGCCTTCATTCTTATACTTGCTCGACAGTTTTCTCTTAAAGATCTTGGCAATTTATAATACTTTCTAGGGGTCGAGGCATCCACCACTAAATATGGTCTTTTTCTTTCTCAACAGAGGTACATCCGTAATCCCCTTGCTAAGACTCATATGCAAGATGCCAATTCTATATCCATGCCACTCTTATCCTCCGAAACTTTAAAACTAAATGATGGTAGTGCTCTCACTGATGCCATTCAATATTGCCAAAAAACTGGATCACTTTAATATCTTTCCTTCACTTGTCCAAATCTTTCATTTGCAGTCAACAAGCTATCTCAATTTATGCATCAACCCACCACTATTCATTGGAATGCAGTCAAACGTGTCCTACGCTATCTTAAAGGTATTATAGAACATGGCTTACTCATACAACGATAATCTTCTCCTTCTTTTCATGCCTTTACAGATGTAGATTAGGAGGGTGACCTTGATGATCAGCGATCAACCATTGCTTACATTGTTTTTCTTAGTGCAACCCCTATTAGTTGGAGCTCTAAAAAGCAACACATTGTTGCTCGCTCCTCTATTGAAGAGAAGTATCATGCCATTGCCTCTTTTACTACTAAACTCAGTTGGATTAATCATCTTCTCTCTGAACTTCATGTTCCACTCTCTAGCTCTCCTATCATCTATTTGTCATAACATTGGTGCTATATACATATGTGCCAATCCCATCTTCCATAGTCGCATGAAACATGTTGCAATTGATTTTTCCTTTATTCATGACCAAGTCACGAAAGGCCAACTACGAGTCTCTCATGTACATACCACTGACCAATTGACTGATTCCTTAATGAAGGCCCTTCCATGATAGAAGTTCCATCTTCATCGCTCCAAGATCGGCATCCTTGATGGATGCTGTATCTTGCGGGGGCATAATAGAAATGATTCAGGATCATAGCCATAATTTAAGATAGTAATATAGTCACAAATCAAGGGATATGATTTGGTCAACTTTATCTTATGTATATGTATAAATATTAGTTTCCTTCTTTGGCCATTTGCTCTTTGTATATATACCATACTTACCAGTGAGAATTTGTGTGCAATTCATAATATTCAATAAAAGCTTTTATAATACACATACAAAGAGGCCAATTTTTCTTTCACTGCACACTCACTTTCAACGAGAGAAAAGGAATAAATTTGGCTTTTCTTTTGCTAATCAAGGGGCCATAGAAAAGAAATTTATTTTTGAATATTTTTCTTTCGGTTTTTTTGAGAGCAAGGAGGAAACTCACACCATCACAAGATCAAAGAAGCTAAGTACAAAGAAAATAATTTTCTTTGTTAGTTTTGGTTTTAGTTGTAAAATTGCTACTTACTTAATTTTGCAATGCACAAGGTGCCCACCCACCTAGTGCAATCAAACCTGAGAATAGTCTGAAAGATCTATATGGACAAAAAATTTAACAAAATCTTGTATGGCATCAATTTTTGACTCTGAAGGTTCAAGTACAAATTTCTAGAGTTTAGAACGTAGCTACAACTAACATAGCTACTCTTCACTACCAGATGCTACTGGTTTATCTTACAACCATCAGATTTTACCATTTACCACAACCCCTTCATTGTTTACCCTTCAACCTTCCTCTTCAAGGTCCTCTATAGATGCTTAGCAATACCTTTCAACTGTAAGTTCATAGGCTCAACACTCAGGAGCCTCGATGAACACTTCGTTAATCAGCACTGCTAGACATCCTTTGATTCTTCAAAACTCCAACTTATATTGGATTAACATTGATCGATCAGTAAACTGACATAAGCACAGAGAAAGAGAAGAGAAGAAAAGGTGTTTAAGCAAAC